>JANAVB010003398.1:4475330-4587089 GCA_029216955.1 Iris pallida
TCAGATAACCCTTGCCTTGGAGGCAGGTAATTGCGTTCCCTACGTGGAACTGATCATACCCAAACTGTCGAGCAAAACGGCTTGGGAGGTATGGTTCTAAGTAGCACTCTTCTTCGAATCGGTAGACCAAATGAGATGGTCGAATTGTCTTCAACCATTCAAAAGCGACACGAGTTAGAGGCTGCAGTTTCGAATCCACCATATTCGTGGGCATCTGATCATATCCAGTAGGGAAAGGAGCGCAGCAGAAGTTCCAGCCTCTGTTCAGATTCAACATAAATCTACATTCAGATAAGGAAGTATATTTCCATTTTCCATCGGAATACCTTCGAAGAAAACTGCCGTCAACTGGTCCCATGCCAGGATCCATTATAGTTGGATAGTGAAGAAGCAACCATCCAAACAAATATGTATATGGCAATTCTAAGCGAGGGAATTCTCTCTCTCCTTTCGTTTTCAACATCAAGTCAACATATAAACGGAGACTGGCGTTCAGCTTACAGGTCATTGCTGATAGTAAGTCCATTTTATAGCCAAAGACCAATTTAACAGCTGCAAACAAGACGCCACGGTAAAAACGATCCACTGTACTGGATCCAGGAACTACGAACCTTCGCAGCCAGTATGTCAAGAATCCCGCCAATTGTGCTGCTTCTGACATGGGCCTATAGCCCATTCTCAAGTAACTTTCCAAATTGTCTCCTCTCTTCAAAGGAGGATATTCATGGTCATCCATCACTTCTTTATCAAAGTGACCACTCTGTTCCATTAATTTTCTGACCTCTGTATGGCTCAAAGGTTTGAAAAAGGTTGGGTAACATTTATCGTTCTCCTTGGTTTTCTTCTCCTCTATATGATTAAGAAATAGATATGGTAGCCACTTTGAAGAATAACAAGTATTGGCAGTGGCACTCTTATAAAATAAAGAGCAGATCTTGTAATGGCACAATAGTTCTTCGAACACTGTCACCATCTCTGGATTCTCTTTTCTGAGCTTGTTCAACTCATCATTTGTTGGTACATACTCCTCATACGGAGCATCTGCCATGGGCAAGAACGAGATATACTTCATCTCGTGGAGTGCAAAGCCCATCTCTCCCCCTGGGGTCATGAAAGTTCCAGTCCTGTAGTTGTATCTCTCAGCTAAGGCTAAGAACATATGAGGATTAGGAGCAAATCCATATACAGTGGCATGCACTGCTTCATACAGGTTGATTTGTTGGAGTCTGTCTTGGAATTTTCCCAGAACCCAATTCGCGATATAACTCCATCGCTTGTAGTCTGGATTCACCAATCCAGTCATTCTTATATCTTGCTCAGGATATTTTCCTTCAACCTTCGCAAACTCATTTGCGAATATTGGTGTCCTAACAGGCATTAGCATGGATGAGTTCTCTGGTGGAATGCAGCCAGGTCTTAAGCCTCTCAGTAGGACACTATATCTGTCGGAAGAGCTATAAAACATATCCTTATGATGTGGCCCCTTCTTTACCAAGATTTTTCCTGCCCGAGCATCCTGAAATAGAGTGATATTCCATTCCATCTTCCTAGGGTAGCTTGCATGAGCGTACCGTGACAAAGGAAGGCATCGAGCGATGTCGGGTATAAAAAAGGATCTATCTTACTGGTGAACTACCCTATCTTCCATCCTTGGCCTAGGCTGAGAGGCTCTCTCAAAGGCGTCACCGAATAGGAATAAGGGTTTCTTGTAAATTATAGCATCAGCTGATTCTAAAGGCTGTCCGTTCATCAAACACATCAAAGTTTCATTGTCCTGAGAAATCAATATAGCCTGACGGGAGGCCGGCAGATCATACTGAGGGTAATGGACATGAGACAGATCCTCTTTGTATTCAGACTCTGTGAGGGTTCCCACAAAATGTTCGTAATCTGGATCTTCATTGACTTCAACTGCAACAACAAACAGATGAAAATTAGTCCAAGACAAAGATTTTGTTTTTAAACATGAAACATGATTTGCGCAACCTCAGACTGCGCTGACATGATTTGCGCAACATCAGACTGCGCTGACATGATTTGCGCAACCTCAGATTGCGCTGACATGACTTGCGTAATATCAGTTTGTGCATCATTAAAGGTGCACAAAGCAATGGTTTGCGCTGATATCTGCGCAACTTAATTGTTTGCGCTGGCTTCCTGTCAGCACAAATCAATAATTTGTACAAGAATGCAGCCTTCATAAAAATGAAGAACTGATAGTTGATCCAACCGAAACCCTAAAAAGGGTGGCGCAATATGAACTTATCTCTAAAAAGAGATGAGTTTCAAGGGAGTCAAATCACCCTAAGAAGGGGTTCGGTTCAACTACCTCTCAGAGCAGGGTGTGCGGATTCGTGTCGGGAAGCTCGCCGTACAACCCTGTCAGAAGACTCGGCCGGAGCTTTTCCCTTCGCGGCGGCGGCAGCGGCAGCATTTGATCGTCGTGGAGCCATGACAAATCGTCGGAGGAGGAGAATAGTGAAGGTTTTCTTCTCAAAAAGTTCGAAAGATTGCAAAGTAAATAATTGAAAACGAAAAAGGGGGTATTTATAGTTTTTGAAATGCGAAACGGATGCCTCGAATTGCGCCTAAACTTGTGGTCTATTCGCTTTGCGCAGACAGCTCATCATATTGCGCAAAACGATTCAACATTCAAAAATTCAAAGTATTTCGAAATTTTGATTATAATCAACTTTCGAAAACTTTGAAGGGGATCTTGTAGGTCCTAAAAAAATCAAGTTGCATCAATTAACAAAGTCAAAAATTCAAGATATTCATCATTTTGATGAGTTGCACAGACAACAGATTGTGCAGACATCACTTTGCGCAGGTTGGTTTGCGCATATTCCCAACTGCGCAGGCTGACGTGGCAGATGTCATCATTGACTGAATCAAATCAGATCTTCCTGACAGCTGACAACACGAATAATGAGAAGGCTGTTCGTTTTTGACGCCGCACAGTGCTCGAGGGCGGCTGACAGGTGGCAGCGCAATCCGTGGTTGCGCAAACCATTCATGCGCAATCCGTGGTTGCGCAAACCATTTCTGCGCAGTTTACTTTGCGCATTCTACCAACATAATTGACTAATTATATGTGGCATTCATGCCATCAAATGCTCATTACGTGGCAACTGTCTATGCACGATCATGCGCATTTCAATCAACTAATGCCATGTGTCTCAGATAGTTGGCCCACGATCCAATAACTGCCTGCGCAATCCAGTGCTGCGCAAATCAACTTGCGCAGTCCAAAATAACTGAAAGTTAGTTATTTTCAGAACTCTATAAATAGAGTTTCAAGTCTTCATTTTAAGGGGATCAAGATCAGAGATCAGAAATCAGAGAGTTCAGGAGTTCTTACCAAAGTGCTGCTGCATTCTTCCGAGACTTTTGTCTTCAACTTCAGAGGCTTTTGCCTTCAATTTCCAGAGTTGTTTTCAACTTCAAAGGCTTCGTCTTCAAAGTTCACATCGTCCAAGGGATAAAGCAATCGTCATCAAGATTGGATTCCTATAGTTGTAATTTTCCAGAATTCTTGTAATCTTTATTACAGTTTGTATCAATAAAGTTTTATACTTTTGTTTTTGCAAACAGCGTTTCCTAGGCATATCTTTTATTCCAAACTCGTTCGTGATATTTGTTGCAGCATCCGGAGTCATATACAGGATTTGGCTTTTCTTGATTCGTTTATTTGACGGTTCGAGCTACTTGATCATTTCCTTTTACACATAACCTCATACAAGACACCTTGCCTTTACTGTTTACTTTCTTGCTCAATATCATGCAAGTTTTATTTCTTATCAAGTTGTTCTTTCAAAACAATATGTAGATGTAAATTACTATATTTTATGCAATTGGCTTAGAGTTGAGGGACTACCATATGTTTAGTGCATCTCATAAACTGTCACGATGTGCCACCGGTTGTGCGAGTTGTGAGTTACATATAGCTTCGTACTTACGTATCGACCGTATATCGGTGCATACAGACCGTGTGTTAGGATATAACTGCTAATAGATTTGTGTAGAAGACTTGGCAGTTACTAAGGATTCACTACCAAAATTTATCGATTTAGCGACGGCCCTATCCATCGCTAAACCGACGGTAATTACGAATAGCGACCGATAACCGACGGATTTCGGCCAAAAACATCCGTCGACAATCAGCTCGTCGCTAATAACGGTCCGTCGCTAAGTTGTCGTGAAGCGACGGAATAGCGACGGATTGTCGACGTCACAATACGAAGCATTAGCGACGCATTTTCGACGGACTGTCGCCCATTTCAACTATTAAGTACTGAACTGTGCAGACAATAGCGACGTAAAATTCCGTCGGTAAACCGTCGTAACAGCATATCAGAGCGTATCGTTCTGTCGGTCATCCTTCGGTATTCGTCGGTAACTAACGACGGATTAACGACGGCCTGGTGATGGACTATCCGTCGATCAGGTTCTGGAAATGCTTGGCATTTCCAGTATCATGGCGACGGAAGAATAGTCGCTAATCCATCGCTACAACGTCGCCACAGCGACGGATTACTGACTAATTATCCGTCGCCATGGTTCTGGAAATGTCAGGCATTTCCAGAACCATGTCGACGGACAGTCCATCGCAAATCAGTCGCTAGAGCGAGCGACTGCGTAGCGGCTGATTATCAGTCGCCCTGGCGACGGACAGGCCGTCGCTATTCCGTCGAAGTTTATACCACCAGAACCTTGCCGACGGATAATCCGTCGAGCATCCGTCGCAACCTGGAAACACTTTAGAAACTCCAGATAGCGACGGCTAATCCGTCGACGAACCGTCGGCAACTGGGATTATCCGTCGCTAAACGGTCACTAGTCCATCGCTAACTGAGTTTTTTGGAAAAAAATTACAGCACTTTCCCTATTCACAAATATGTGCATAAACCAAACCAATATATAATGCACACCAATTATCCAACAATCACACAGACCCAATATATAATGCACACCAATTATCCAAGAATCATATAGACCAAATATGCACATACGAATTTAATGCACACCAATTATCCAAGAATCACAGACCAAACCAAATTAACAGAAAATAAATATCAATTATCCTAAAGATTAACATAATATCCGGTGCTATAAGCCGATTATAGCACAATTAATCCAAAGCTCTCACAAATAATCCAAATTTTCTTAATACAATATTTTAAGAAGGAGGAGGTCGATTGTCCGGTGGTGGTAATCCCATATGCGACCGACGAATATACTCCTCCACAAGGTACGCAGGCAAGCCGTCGTAGACACTGCTCAGAAGTCAGCGTAGCTGCTCTGCGAACATGAGATCCAGGAGTGACGTCACAGTCGTAGGCGGTACCACAGCGGCATCAGGGTTGAAAGAAAGATGGCCCACGGAAGACGGACCGACACCTGCAGTCGACGGACCAGTAGAAGACGGATGGGCACCATCAGCAGATGTACCGGCAGCAGCAGACAGACCGACAGCAGCAGACGCAGCCGGAAAGTACGTGGTAAATTGCTCTCGCAAGGACGACACCGCCTCGTGCACCTGCGTAAGCTGCGACCTAACATCATCGTCTGCCCAGGCCACGGGAGGAGACGGTGTCGGTGTAAATCTCTGCGTCGCCATATGCAATGGCCCAAGGGAGCCGACTCCGTACAGGAACCCTTTCTTAAAGCCGCCGACGGTATCTACGAAAAAGTCGTTCCGAGCGGCCAAAGAAGAGGGCGTCCGGAAGGGCGTCGTTTCACCGACATCCTCGGTGTCAGTTAACTGAGCCCGACTAAGGGCCTCACGATACACAGCCTATCAAATGAATGTATTTATATTATAAGATTTACCTAAGTTGTAATCTAAATCCTATGTTTCACTAAGTTAAGTGTGAATTCTAAGTTTACCTAAGTTATAGTCTGAATACTTTTAATTCTAACGTTAATCTCATAAACATAAGTACTTACATCAGTCTCCTTGGCCCTCTCGTCGACGAAGCTCCCGTCCTTCCATCTTTTGTGTGTATGCTGGAACACGTCGTGCATGGTGACCGATTCTGGCTCCCTTCCCTCCTTCACCGCCCGTTGGGCCTGCATACGAAATTTTCGTAGAAACTAATTAACTCCTTTAATTAATAATACCTAATTCGATAGTGAAATAAATTTACGGTTGCTCACCAGATCTGCAAGTGTCGTTGCGTGGGACCTTGATCCCCCCGCATGAAGGCTCGCGACAGATCGGTTCACCTTCGCCTTCTCCGATTTCTCCTTGTACGCAGGGGTATCCATCATGCCTAAGAGGTCCTCATAATACTCCTGCCGGATCCAATTCGGCCTCGTATGCCCCATTTTTAGGTCATGAATCATATCCCGTATCTTCTTCGAGCAAGCACTTTTGTAGGTCCTGCGGATCCCCTCCTCGCGATGGGGGGGCCGCCAGTACGTTGTCTAACACAGAAAATCAATTATCACGTAATTTAAAAAATGGTTGATTAAAGAATTACATAGTCTTAACCAAAAGATATAGATATATACCCTCAACTCGTCGATCCAGACGTACTGCACGTTTGGAGGCACCGACGAAAAGTTGAGGTAGGGACCGTGGAAGTTAGCCCTGATAATTTCTCCAAGGGCCCTGCCAACATTAAACGGAAAAAACCTACAAAGAAGAAACGACTGGATTATTAACTTGAATAAATAAAAGAAATTTAATAAATTAACTTAAATTTACTTACGAGGTCCCCGCGGGCCATAGCTCTCGTCGGAACTCGCCCCTTGGCCTCTCTGGTGCCGTCGGAGGATCCGCGGGTCCGCGTATGTACTCCCCAGTAACCGGAGGGAACCGAGTATGGGGGTACTCCGGGGCCCACTGTGCAGTAACTGGGGCATCCCCTAGTGGATCCGCTGCTGGTGGTTCCGATAGCGAAACGGATCCGCTAGCAGATCCGGACTCATGCCTCGATGAAGTGGTCGATCGAGGGCGGGATGCGTCTGTGCCCGGGGTACTCTCCGGGTCGGGCTCGCTCGATGGGGTCACATCCTGGGAACTTTGAATGCGACCACGACCACCAGCACCAGTACGACCACGACCATGACCCGTACCACCACCACCACCACTACCACGACCAGCACCACGACCATGGCCAGCCATCATGACCTGTAAATAGAACACATAAACATAATTAATAATATAAAAGTATAAATGGATATAAAAAACTAAACTAAAATATACATACCACCAGTAGGGAGACGAGTGCCACCGCGACGAAAAAGACTAGGAGTGCCATCTGCAATAAGTAAATAATTGAATGAAAAAACATGAATTCACGTAATTGCTTTTATGAGGTCAAACTTAATTCACGTAATTGAAATTGTTTTTAATATACAACAATATTTAACCTAATCATCGTCTTCGTTCTCATCCTCGGCCTCGTCTTCATCATCATCCTCCTCATCCTCATCCTCATCCTTATCTTCATCGTCGATTTCATCTGTGTCCTTATCCCCATCAAATTTTTCTTCTTCTTCTTCTTCTGCCTCAAAATTTAGGACAAGACGCCTCTTTCTTCCCTGGTTGACAGCTAAGTCTTGTGTATCAACCTCTTCCTTCCCTCTATTTTCCTCAACAATATCTTTAACATCCATTGTATCTGAGTGTTGTCCCAAGTATTGGGACTTTTCGATCTGGTCCTCTTGGTATGCTGGGTCTCCAACGTTGAATATATTTCTAGATTTAATCTTGCATACTGCCCACCAGTCAAATCGATCTCTACGACGCCTTGGGTAGCTTGTATAGTAGACTTGAACAGCCTGATTTGCTATCGTAAATGTATCGGACCCTCTGTACCTCCTGCGATGATTTATATCGACGAATCCAAATTGTTTATCGATTCTCCAACCGATATTTGGTGTCGTATCGAACCACTCACATTTGAACATCACAATATGCATATCATATGGGCCAGTATATTGTAAATCTACAATATCCCGAAGCACTCCATAATAGTCAAAGTCCGGCTCGTCGTCATAGACGATGCCTCTTATGCAAACACCGGAATCCTTGTTATTGATGCCGTCATTGATAAATTTGACATTTATAGCATTCTGAGTTAACTTAAACCTGAAGCCATTAACGACATAGCCTGGCCAAGTCTTTATTTGCTTCTTCGGTCCCAGTGCCAGATAACGAACACTCTCATGAGTGAGTGTTGTTTCAGGCAATAAAACCTCTAAACAAATATTTATAATTTAAATATTTCAGATTATATATTAATAATCTCAATTATAATCACAGTTACTTACGTATTTGCGAAACCAGGACGGAAATGTACAATCAACCTCTCTTTGAAGTCCCTCATCGGTAATATCGGGTCTCCTCATTTTGACTTCATCTCTAAATACACTATTAGAGAAAATAAGAATATATAAGTGTAGTCACTTACTTCATCAAATTCGAGATTATAACGAGTGCAAGTGTACTGACTTACTTCTCCAAATCTCTCACTTCTTGTATGTCACAGTTTAACAAGACATATCGGTGAGCGGCATCATACTCGTCGTCTGTCAACCACCGTCTTTTACTAGCCCCAACAGGCTTGCCCCTTACATTGAATCTTCCTCCATCCTCAACGTCCTCGTCATTCCTTTGAGGTCTATTTCGATTTGTTTTAACATGAGTATCAAAATAAATTGAGCAGAAGTTTGACACCTCTTCGATAAGATATGCTTCGCATATCGAAGCCTCTATATGAGCTTTGTTGCCAACTTTCTTCTTTAGATGGTGTAGGTATCTAGAGAGACAAATTATCTTGAGAATTAAGAAAGAATTTTAAAACCCACTGAAATTCAGCTTAAATTATATCGATATTTATGTACCTTTCAAATGGGTACATCCATCGATAATGAACAGATGCACCGACACGGGCTTCGTATGCTAGATGAATCGGTAGATGCTCCATGCTGTCGAAGAAGCCAGGAGGAAATATTTTCTCTAACTTGCAAATTGTTAAGATAATCTTCTCCTCAAGTTCAACCATGTGTTGCACAGTCAACTTAGTTGAACAAATATCCCTAAAAAATATTGATAGTTCGGCCAACGGAACCCATACAGCAGAAGGCAACAACTCTTTCAAAGCAATAGGCAGTAATCTTTCCATAAACACGTGGCAGTCATGACTCTTCATTCCCGTTAGCTTGCGTTCATTGAGGTCAACGCATCTAGACAAATTCGACACATAGCCGTCGAGAAATCTTAAAGTAGATACCCACTTGTAGATTATTAATCTATCTTCTTTGCTCAATGTGTATTGTGCTATCGGCTTACTTAATTGTCCAACAGCTCCCCTTTGTATCAAGTTCAGATAAAGACGCTTGCATATCTCGGCAATGTCTTGTCTTTCTTTTGGATTGTCCTTCGTCTTTCCTTTAATGTCCATGACGGTATTGAAGACATTATCGAACACATTCTTTTCGATATGCATAACATCAAGATTATGCCTTATAAGATTATCTTTCCAATAAGGCAAGTCCCAGAAGATACTCCCTTTGGTCCAATTATGGGTTTATCCGAACCCATCGACACGATTGTTCGATGGATCTTCCATTACAGTGGGCAAATCCTTTACATCTTCCCAAATATCGTATCCCGACAATCTGGCAGGCGGATGAGAAAAATTCTTGTTTTCCAGCTCTGAATGCGTTCTTGTTCTTTCTCCAAGGATGACTCGCGGGCAGAAATTGACGATGACAATCAAAGAAAGAAGTTTTTCTTCCATGCTTAAGGTGGAACGCCTTACTATTTTGCATGCATATCGGACAAGACAGGGTGCCGCCAGTACTCCATCCCGACAGCATACCGTATGCGAGAAAATTATTGATTGTCCACATCAGTGAAGCTCTCATTTGAAAGTTCTGTTTTCTGGAAATATCATACGTCGTGACGCCGATCTCCCACAGCTATTTTAGCTCATCCACCAACGGCTGTAAATATATATCGATATTCTTCGTCGGATTTTTGGGACCCGGTATGACAGCTGTCAAGAACATATAAGGAGTCTTCATACACATCCATGGTGGCAGATTGTAAGGGGTCAGAATGACCGGCCAGCAGGAGTATTGAGATCCCGACTGCCCGAAAAGGGCGAATCCATCAGAACATAGCCCCATGCGTACATTTCTGGGCTCTGCAGCAAAATCTGGATGGCAAAAATTGAAATATTTCCACGCCTCTCCATCCGAAGGATGTGACAATTCTCCATCGTCCTTTGTGCGTTCTTCGTTGTGCCACGTCATGTGTTCTGCTGTATTCTGAGACATATACATTCTCTGCAAGCGCTTCGTGATCGACAAGTAATGCATATACTTGTAAGGACGTCGTTTTCTAGTTGACTTTTCTTTTCCCCTGACTTCCTTGTAACGATCCGTATTACAGAAGCGGCAACTTTCTACATCCTCGTTCTCCTTGTAGTACAACATGCATCCGTTGCGACAATAATCTATCTTGTCGTACCCCAGTCCCAGTTGTCGGACCATCATCTTCGACTTGTAGAAGTTTTTTGGAAGCTCTTTTGATTCCTTCGGTAACACCTCCTTCATTAGTTGTGTAATCCGATCATAGCAAGTTTGTGGCAAGTTAAAATCGGACTTTATGTTCAACAATCGCATCGTCACTGAAAGTACGGAATGTGGATCACAACCAGGATATAAAGAAGTTTCAGCATCCTGAAACATATCATAGAACTCCTTCGCCTCGGGATTAGGATCCTCCGGATCAAAATTAGGCCCTGCCGCATCGTACACCATATCTCGTGCAAGGTTCTGCACGTCTCCATAATCAACGGAGCATTCGTCGTCATCGATGACAAAATTTGCTGCAGCATTATCATCAAAAGCATAAGTAGCAGCATTCGTAACCTGTCTTTCGGCATATAGTTCACCTTGCGATGACCACAGGCCGTAATCACGTACGAAAACCTTACGGGTCAAATGATCTCTTACACTGACCACTTCTTCGTAACGTCTATTGCGACAATTACGACATGGACACTTGATTTTGTTACCGTCCATAAACTGAGCTTTGCTCATGGCATACTTAAGAAACACTTCCACGCCTGCCTGAAAATCGTCACTCACACCTATTCTGCTCTCGTATTGTCGTTTGTACATCCATGTACGATCAACGAAATAACGATCCATCACAGATTAGATGTAAAAATCTGTATAGTAAGACAAACTAAACAAAATTAGTATATAATAATGTAACTGGTGGATCCGCTAGTATTCTAGCTCGAGAAGAGAAAAATCTAAATACAGTTGTTACTAATAGTTCGATACCGATAGTGCGATACCGATACCGATAGTTCGATACCGATAGTGCGATACCGATACCGATACCGATAGTGCGATACCGATAGTTCGATACCTATAGCATGGTTTAAAGTATCGGTCGATACCGATAGTGCGATACCGATACCGATAGTTTGATACCGATAGTTCGATACTGATAGTGTGATACCGATACCGATACCGATAGTGCGATACCGATACCAATAGTTCGATACCGATAGCATGGTTTAAAGTATCGGCCGATACCGATCCGATACGGCCGATACCGATACGGTTTGGCATGTTCCGATCCGATACCGACCGATACCAAATATTGACCGATACCGACATTGGGGGTCTTTGTTCCGGTCAATTCGGCAAAACCAATCGGTAAGGGTGACTACTATTTCATATAATTTCAAAACTACTAAGAAATAACGCTGAAATACTTAAAATTATGCCTAAATATATAAAATATATGTTTTTAAATATAAATAATTTATTAATAATTATTTGTTTTCCGATACCAAAGTCCGATACTCCGATACGATACCGCCGATACTACCGATATCGTCGATACCAATACTCATAGGAATAGTCCGAAACCGATTTCGATACCGATATTGTGAACCTTGTCCTTATTATCTAGCAAGCACTACCTTAGTCTAGTCACACTAGCATTAATTACCTATAATTCCTACCATGTCTACAATCACACATTACACCCCAAGCCGTGGCATGGTACGCCTGCCTTTCATTCGTCACTCTCTAAAGCACACATACACATATATATGTATATCACGGTTAGATGTATAGATATATACATCTATATAGAAGCACACAACTGACTTATGCAGATGAAGAACTGGCACTGTCCTTGACACAATGAACATATACACCATGAACCCAAACTCTATATTCACATTTACAAATCCAAACACCACCAAAGTAATGGATAACACCCAATATGGATAACACATTATTTAGCCATTATATAAACTCAGATGAATTTGATAAGCAAAGCCCCCCGCCGCCCCCGACCAAAGCCCACCGCCCCAAGCCCGTCGCCTAGCCTCCGATGCCCCCACCCCAAGCCCGCCGCCCAGCCCCCGACGCCCCCGCCCCAAGCCCGCCGCCCAGCGCCCAACGCCCCCGTCCCAAGCCCGCCGCCCAGCCCCCGACGCCCCCGCCCCAAGCCCGCCGCCAAGCCCCCGACGCCCCCGCCCCAAGCCCGCCACCCAGCCCCCGATGCCCCCGCCCCAAGCCCGAATGTCCCCAAGCCCGCCGCCCCTACTGCCCCTACCTCGACAAACCGCGACAGAGAGAGAGAAAGAGAAAGAGATCGAGAGAGAGAGAGAGAGGGGATTACCTTCGGGAGAGAGAGAGGAGCGGACGCCGACGCCGTTCACCGAAGCCACGAGAGAGAGAAAGAGAGAGAGAGAGAGAGAGTAAGAGAGAAGAGAGAGATTGAATTTGGAGAAAATGCGAAAAGTTTCCCCCGCCTTTTTATTTAAGTCTGGAACGTAAATTTAGCGACGGAACAGCGACGGCTAATATTCTGTCGCCAATTAGTCGCTATTATTGATTATCCGACTGAATATCCGTCGCTACGTAGTCAAAAAAATATACCGCCAAATTCCTACACAATTCCTGCTAAATAATCGACTACGTAGCGACGACTAGACATCCGTCGCTATAATACCGACAACCTAGCGACGGATATGCGACCTTTCTTCCCCCTAAAATTAAAATAAAAAATGGCAAAGGCATGTAGTCGGTACTCAGTCGCTGAGCGACCACGAAGCCGTCGCTAACACCGACGGAAAATTTCCGTCGCTAAATATCCGTCGCTAATTGAGTGTATTTTGGTAGTGATTAAACAGTGTCGTGGAGACGACGCATGTATAGTACCATGGGGAGGGAGGAGACAGTTATTAGCGTAGGGGCTACATGTTCAGTACACACAGATTTGGGCCGATAGTGTCTCGTATGAGCGCTACTTACTGCCCCGGGACCGATAGTGACTCGGATGAACGCCACTTTCTGCCCATGGCCGATAGTGTCTCTTATGAGCGCTACTTACTGCCACTCTTTATCTCTCTATGCTGAACACCTAAGCTCCTGCGTAGAACGTTGTCTTCTAAAGTTCATTATTCCACATGGAATGGTTAGAACCTCTACTCATATATATTTTACTGTTGAGCTCTTACTATTCAGTTTATGGAATGATATTATGTGTCTTGTTACGTCCCTCTGAGGACCTGGTTATCTCTCCAGGTGTGTGCTTCTGTAATATTTGTAGGTGTTCTAGTCGAGGCCGTGATCTTCTTTATCATTTCGAAGATGATTGCACTTGGCTCGTCCTGTTATTTCATCTATTCCTTCTTGTACATTTTATTTAAGATAGTTGGTAGTGGACTTTGTCTTCGCCCAATATTTGTACAAATTATGATTTTGTGTTGATTCCTTTTTTATATTGATTCTTTTATTGTGGATGAGATTAGTATCATGGATTACTGCATTTCACAACTTATGTATACATACGATGGTTCCATATATTGGAGTATACTTCGTATGTATGCAGCTGGCATGGATACGTACCTAGTCCTAAGTATTTTGGGACTGGGCGTGACATATTTTTGTGGTGACCTATGCATGTCCATTTTATCACTTCGGTTACGTTACTGTACCGATATGAGCCTGCAATATAGGATTAAAGTCTAGGAATATCATCCATATACCTGTAGAAGCATGAAAAAGAATAAAGAAAGGCCTATACGGCTCCGACAGAAAGATTCTCATGCGGCTCAGGATCCCTATACGACTCAGAAGTCTATGCGGCTCAGGAGTCCATGCGGCTCAAGGGTCCATGTGGCTTGGATAGTTCAATGTGGCCCAGAAAGAAGCCACGTGGCCTTCAACAGTTCTCTACATTCGGCTGCATTTAATGTCTTGACGGCTGCTCTGACAAATGACAACTACGACAGCTCTGACATAGAGACGCAAAAATGACTGACATGATGGCGTGTCCCTAGGAAAGAGAAGAAAATCTCCTTACAGCTGGCAAAATCTAACAAGTCCCGAGGCCACTCCATGCGGCTGCTGCAGTTATGCGGCCGCCCACTTCATGCGGCTGCTTATTCCCATGCGGTTGCCCATCCTCATGCGGCTACCTATCCCTATACGGCTGCCTATCCCCATGCGTTGCCCATCCCCATGCAGCTTTCCATCCTCATGCGACTGCATGCTTCATACGGCTGAGAGGACCACCCATATGCGGCTCTGCCAGGACGGTCCAGTTGAGACACGTGGCGCTCTTCGCAACAATTGAGACACGTGGCAGTCTTATCTTCCCTGGAATTATGGGTGCTAATAAATCCTAACAAAAGCAGATTTGTTGCAATCGTCATAATTTCCCTGATCAAATCAAATCAAGCAAATTGGACACGTGGCAGGCTATCACAAATCACAAATATTCATGACAATCAACATTTATTGTCCATAGAGATTTGATGCAATGTACTTTAATTACCTAGATTTGCTACAATCAGAATTAATGACCCAGATTAATTGATCCTTAACCGCCGACTTCTCAAGGAGGCAATCATTGTAAACCCTAATGATCAAACCCTCACTTCTATAAATAGCAAGGTGCCATTCCCTTACAAACCCTAGAGAATTCAGGAGACAAGAGCAGAAAAAAAGAGAGAGATCACTACAGAGACATCCAGAGATCTATCAACCGAAGGAGCAAGGGAGTCTTCCCACACGTCCAAGAGCATTTCTTCACCAGAGCCAAGGCTGTGTCCGATCATCCAAGGAGTAAGGCAGAGCTGCCGTCGCTTTTTCGAGCCTCTGCCGTCCCCCCCCCAGAAAAAACTAAACAATTGTACTTAGATTGCTGTACCTAGGTTTTCGTCCCTAGGCTTTCTTTGTACAAGCGAGTTTGTATTGTAAAGTAAAAGTCCAGTCCTCCGATATAATTGTTCTGTTCTTTTATTATCAATGGCAAACACGATGGTGACTCTGCTGGGGACAAACTTCTCCACGGCTAAGAAGTTGGTGACGCAATCGGATACAGCCAAACTTGGCTCCACACAACAGAAGATGGTCGTCCGCTTCGACCAACAGGCATTTGAAGAAATGCTCTCCGATGGGAGTGCTGGCCCGGTCCAGAAGCGAACTCGCACAAAGAAAGCTCGCAGGGAGTGGAGGCCAAAATCATTTGCTCCTCCCAAGCTCTAGACGGAGTACTCTCTGCTGCCTAAGACGGCGAAGGAAACTCTCATGCGGCCCTACTTTAAGCCATAGAAGACTCTACTGTCCCCAAGTCCGGCAGAGGAAAGCACTACGATGCTGGACTTGCAGGGGCAAAGAGTGATTCTATGTGCTCCAGGAAGAAGCCGAACAAAGGCACTAGCCGCAGGCTGAACATTCATGCGGTCGAGACTGCCAGCCGCATGCATGATGTCTATGCGGCCGAAACTGCCAGCCGGATGCAGAATATCCATGCGACCAAGATTTCCAGCCGCATGGAGAAGACTTATGCGGCTGAGACTTCCAGCCGCATGAAGAAAGCCCATGTGGCTACGATTGCCAGCTACATGAAGACTGTTGATTCCAGCCGCATGCTGTCTGCCCCACGCGGCTCAGGCTCAGTCTTCGATCGCCTCTCCTATGGTCCTGATCTCTCATGCTCCCGAGAAAATATGTCTGACTCTCTGCAGCACCACTTAGACTCTTCCTACTATGTGCCCTCACGTACTAGAGTGAAGAAGTCTAGGGCAGTACGAGCTTGGCAAGCTCAGTCCGCTGTCCCGACCTCTGACCATCCGAGCGCTCCATATACTGTTATGCGGTCCTCTGATGGGAAGTTGTACAGAACCATTCGAGTCCAGCCCCTGGCGACAAACGGACAGAGTGGTTCCCAAAAGTCTTCCAAAACCTAAGGAGCAAACATGGTCGTTCCAGACACATCTGACTTGCGTGAGGTTATCCTCTACAAGTGTAACACCCCAGTCCAAAAATTCTTGGGACCAAATACGTATCATGCCAGCTGCATACATACGAAGCACACTCCAATATATGGAAACCTTGTATGTATACATAAGCTGTCAAATGTAGTAATCCAAGACGACTAAATCTCAACCATAATAAAAAGAACGATAGTATAAAATTAACTTGAATATTTATGGTACAATCGTTGGGCGGAGACAAAGTCCACTACCAACTATCAAAAGGAGATAAAGTATACAAGAAAATGATCCATGAATGTATCAAGACGAACCAAGAGCGATCATCTTCGAAGAAATAGAGACGCCCACAATCTTGGCTAGAACACCTGCAGTAAACCATGGAAGCACACACCTGAAGAGATAACGAGGTCCTCAGAGGGACGTAGCAAGATACAGGAAGAATATGACATTAAAACTACATAAATAAAAATACTATAAACTACAACACAACAGGGTTCCTAACCATCTATGTGATATGTACTTTGAGGACAACGTTCTATGAAGGGGCTGTAACGGATTCACACAAGCAAGTATAAAGAGTGGCCGTCAAGTAGCGCTCATCCGAGACACTATCGACCGGGCAGCACATAGTGCTCATCCGAGTCACTATCACCCATAAATGTGTAAAAAGTAAATGTAGCCCCTACGCTAGTAGCTGTCCCCTCCCCCCAATGATACTATACATGTATCGTAACCACGACACACCAACACGTGTCGTTTTCGTAACACGTTTTATAATAGATAACTGTCAAGTCTTCTAACATGCATCTATTGACAGTTATTCCTACGCATGTGCACGGGTGATCATCCAACACGCAAGTGACCACTACATGATACTCACAACTCACACACAACTCGTGATACAATCGTGACAAAGTCAATGACATGCATTCTATTGACGGAGGTCTCTTAACTCTAGGTCCACAAAAAAAAATAATAAACAAGAAATATATACATTAAATGAAATAAAATGCAACTAAATATAAGCAGTAAAGATGGCAAGGTATCTTGCCTGAGGTTATGTGCAAAAGAGAATAATCCAGTAGCTCGAACCGACAAATAAATAAAGCAAAAAAAGCCAAATCCCGCAGATGACTCCGGATGCTGCAACAAATATCACGAACGAGTTTGGAATATAAGATAAGCCTAGGAAATGCCTATCCAAAAGTTAAATTCTGGAATAGGGGCAAAATTGTAATTTCGGGTCAAAACGATGTCCGCTGTTGGACACGCTCTGCACCAAAATGTGTGCAAGAACCTACGGTCTCTAAAGTCGTCAAACTATACGTCTACGAATTTGTTTTGAGGAGACGAACCCAACGGTATGTCCAATTTTGGATTCCGGTGGGCTGTGCACAAAATCGCCCGTTGAGTGGGATTGTGGGCCCGCCAAAATAGCATCCCGATCAACGGCCTCAGCCAAACTTGGCTCACAGGACCAGAAAAATATTTCGAGTCCAATGGCGCAATTTTTGTTGCGATTTGATGAGTGTACACAAAGTTGTGACTTAATTTGCAAAGGGTCGATACGGGGTATCTCGACGGATACGTACTGATTTCGTTGCGCACATGCAACAAAATCGGATTCCGTTAGTTCCTACACGTCGACAACATCCATACGCGCCTTTCGATGCATATAGTGAGCGACCACATTGTCCGGTTTGTCGGGGCGCACACCGTATCGGGTGTTTTTCCACTTTTGAAAACAGAATTTACAATTTTTTTGGAAAACTTTAACAACGTGTAACTTTCTACATACTAGATGAAAAGTAAATCCAAAAAGTGCGTTACAATCTCGGTTATGTTGTCTTTGACTATCTTCAATTAGTTTTTACGAAAGTTTAACGGACAGCGAGAAAAGTGGCCGACAAGTTGATGTTTTAAAATAGTTTTTAATAATTTTGAAAAGTGGTTTTTCTCCAACTTTGCCTCGATTTTTCGAGCAAGTTGGATGGCCATGTCAAAATCCACCTGGAGGATCTCGAAGAGGGTCATGTGGGCTTTCTACACGAATTTACGGATCTAAAAACGAACAAGAATTGAGAGAGAAAACGCACGGTAAAGTTAGGTACCTTGGTGTTGATTCCGTTGTTGTTGTTGATGCCGTCGTCGCGGGACTGCTGTCGCGTGGTTGCGTTGCGGCGTACGAGGCTGAGTACGCTCGCCGGGGAGAGGTGGACGAGGGTGGAGGATGGAGGAGAAAGGAAGGAGAGAGGAAGTAGAGATTGGTTAGGGTTTGGATTTTTGTTTTAAAACATAAATATACGTATGTATATATATAAAGGGAAGAATGGGGTTCGGCCCTTAATAAGGATGCTGCTGCTGGTTTCTTTGTAAAGGGGGCTCACAAATAGGCACCCAAGCTGCTAGCATAGGCGTGGGTGGTCGGGTGGGGCCGACCACCCATTAACCTCTAATTAATGTTTTTTTTAACAAATCTTATCTACTCAAAACTTTTAAATTATAAATATCTATATCTATATATGTATATATCCCTAAATACACCAAAAATTTATTTAAATCTTCAAATACCATTTAAAGTCAACTATCCAATTATTTAATATATTTGAGCATATCTACATATATATAAATTCAACTCACAATAATTCAACTCAAAATTTAAAATAATATCTTAATAGAATAAAATGTTTAATAAATTTTCACAAAATAACTTTAATAATAATAATTTTATAAAATCGTCCCAATGGGTGAACTCATACCGTACACCCTCATCCGGGTCCAGAAATTGTAAAATTTTGTAAAATATTATTTTATTAATAAAATATAGATTTTTGTACCCAAAGTCAATAATATTCAACAAGTTCTAAAAAAATAATTTAAAAATATTTGTACATACACAAAATATTCCTATATGGCCACCTTAGTCACCCCACATGCTCACATGGGCTTAAATTTGGTTCGGGCCCAGTTCGGACTGAATTGGACAAACCGGGTCATCAAAAAATCAATATATAAAATAATATTTAATTAAAATACTTTAAATAAGTCCATTCACAACTCTGTCTGGTTTTCTTAGTTTGGTCATCACCATGGCTAGGCTTCCCCCAGCATGGCTAATGTACTAGTCAAGGCACACTGCTACATTTTTCGTGCCAAAATTCCTGGTAGTCTTGTGTTACAAAATTCAACAGTAGTTAAGGTCCTTCTAAAAAAAATTAATAAAAACATAAATTGTATAAATTCATTTTTAAGTCTAATAAATAAAAAAATAATTTTAAAAAATAGGGGGTTTTACATCCTACCCAACTTACACAAATTTCATCCTCAAAATTTAGGATTAATAGGGTAGATAGGGTTGAGGGATAGGAAGAGTTCATCAATACCAAAATACAATTAAATTTTGGAGGAGGCGATAAAACGACGTTCAACACCACCATGTAGTAGAAAATTTGTGGAGTCGATATATACAAAAATATATCATGGTTATGGAATTGAATAAGGGTTGCTAATGAAGGTGACAAAATTTGATAATCCAGTTTAGGAAATAGTAAGGATTTGAGTAGACCAAAGAAAATAATTTAAACTTTTGGGGAGATGTTGTTCTTCGAGAAAACTGTATACTAATCGTCATGATTGAGAGTTGGATTTAAGTGAACGATTAGAATCATTCTCGTGTGCTCAAGAATAATTGGGAGGGCACGATAACAATTTTAGAGTTGAGGAATGAGGAGTAGTTAAAGGCGAGGGTACAGCCACATGTGTCGGTCGGTAGCTATCTACATTTGTGTATAATTAACCGATTGGGCAACCAAAGATGATACCTTGAGTCTATCTAGCAAGTACAGTGCCTTGTCTTTCTAAAATAAGTAAAAGACAAGAACAACAAAGGTTTCAAAGACGGTGTTATATATTGAGTATGAATTGCGGGGTTCATAGGCGACGAAAATAATTCAAAAGAGAATTGCCAAGGCGGTCACGGAAGAGACCCTAAGGCAGGCTTAACTATGTCTCCCTCCGCATAGAATAAGATATGATAAGCGAACCAAAGTGTAATAGGTTGATCAGACCATCATGCATCGGTTCTGATTAGACAATATGTTAGTGGGTGCACCCAATAAAATATGTCATGATCAAGCTTGATAACGAAATAAGCTTGCAAAACTAAAGCTACATTAGCAGCATGAGATGGCCAAAATATGGGCAAAGGAGGTACTAATGAAGGAAATTTTAAATAGCCCAAGATCCTTTAAAATGAAGTCTTGCCCGAAGTGTGGGCCTTTACAGTTGTCCTAGTTTTCTTCACTTAAGGTTTTGTTGTCTGGATAAGTTAAGGTCCTCTGAATTTCTAGTATAAGTGAGCTCACCAACACGATTCATAAGGCAAAAGATTTGTTAGGTGGTGAGGTATTCTTCCCAACTTACAAGGGTTAGACTAATAGTGTGATGGAAAAACGGGTCAAGCAATCAAGATAAAGCATAAGGTTAGCATTTAGGGAATTATGTAGAACAAAATCACATATCGGGTCGAAAGAATTGAGTCGAGATGGAATTCCTATCCTTGGTCAAAAATATATCTGTTTCATGGTAAAGGTTATAGTTTGGCCATTTTGACCATAAGGACATATCAAGAAATAGAGTACAAGGAGATGGGTTTTTGTGGGACATAATATGTCTACAGGAAGATGGGCTCGTCTAGGTCTTACATATGAAATTTGTTGGAAGGAAAAGTCTAGTGTTGTACTCCAACTATCCAAGTCACGGTAAGGGACGCCAAAAGATCAAAAATAGAAAGTGGGAGTTAGGTGATAATTAATGTACAAAAATAAAGAAAGTTAAAGCATGAAATAAAATTAATTAGAGAATCCAATAAAATTATTTAGGGACATAGTTCTAGAGAGAAGATAGTCCATTAGATGAATACAGTTAAGGAACCATTAACTCATTATTCAAATTGCAAATGGGTTAGAAGGTCGCAAGTAAAAGATCTAGAATTGAAGGAAGGTCAAGTAAGTCAAGGTGGAAATACAGTCACATAGCTGGATAGATGACTAACAACACTTGTGTATATACTACTATCATGGTCATGAGTGACACGACAATTAGTATGGAATACTCAGTAGGGTTATCTTGGGGCCTACCATTAAAATTTAACTCAAGTTTCCTCCAAAAGTTTCAAAATTAAACTTTCAAAAATAAACCACCAAAATTTATATTCACTCCAAGCCGTTCAAATTCATCATAAAAATTTAAATCACTCTCATAAATCTCAAAGCAAAATTTTATCTCGTTACTACTAACATTTTCCAAAATTAGCGTTTAAATTCAACTATTTAACTCAAGAGTTCATAATTTACGAATTCATAAAAATTTCACAATAAACCAAAAATTTAACATTCTAAATTTTTTCAAATAACACATAATAAAACTCTTAGCATATTAAAAGCAATCACAAAAATTAAGCTCAATGCTCTCATCAATTTTAACTTCTATTCATGCTAAGTTATTCCAACAAAATCATAACTTTTAAATGGTAACTTCCTTTAATCAATCAAAATAACTTTCCATCACATTCTTTAAAATTCTTCCAAAATTTTTAATATTAGCAATCCCTCATTAAACTAAAATTTCCAATAATCTTATCAGCCATAAAATTATATATTTTTTTATACGAAATTTGATATCCAAATTCACAATTTTAAGAAAACCAAAATCTAAATAGATTTGTAAATCCCAAATCATAGGACACAATAAAGGAAAATTCTCAAAAACTGTTTTCATAACTTTCAAATATTTTAAACCAAAATTCACCATCAGTACTTCTACTTAAAATTCAAAATTTACTAAACACAAAAATCGCAAGTTGTACAACTCAAATTTAAATAATTCCTACGGCCATTTTTAAAAGCTAATATCATTTTCAAACCAAATTTATAATTGTTCAAAGGTATATAACTATAATCCAATAAATCATCAAAACTCGAAAGTTAAATAAATTTTATATTTGTTCAAAGATGTATATCTATCACCCAAAACTCATAAATATCACAACTTGAAAAGCAAATCAATTTTTACACTTGTGCAAAGATGTATAACTATAACCCAATAAATCATAAATATCAAATCTCAAAAAGCCAATCAATTTCTTAAATCAAGGGTAGAAAGATTCTAGCTATTTTTTTTTCCTTCATGCAGTATCAATCCTAGGGTGTTTACTATTTAGAAATCTCAAGATTAAAACCTTCCTTGGTAGTATCCTACTTTACAAATTACTAATCATTAAATCACACTTTAAAAAAAATCTTTTAACTCAATTAGAGTCTTAAATGTATTCCAATTGCCAATATAACCATTCTAGCCATGTGTTTGACCTATGAGCATATACTAGTGTGGTCGTCTTCCTAGTTGACACTAAGCACGAAAATAAGAATCGACGGTAGAAAGGAATCAAGCAAGATGCAGTTCAAGGAGGTCGAACAAGAGTTCGAAATTTGAAGACAAGGGAAGAGGTCAAGCTGTATGGATGAGATTCCTAGATTCTAATCCTATGTTGCAGGCTCACATCGGTACAATTACGTACCGAAGTGACAACATGACCTGCATGGGCATCACAAAAACATGTAATGCCCTAGTCCCAAAATACTTGGGACCAGATACGTATCAAGCCAGCTGCATACATACGAAGCATACTCCAATATATGGAAACCTTGTATGTATACATAAGCTGTCAAATGTAGTAATCCAAGATGACTAAATCTCATCCATAATAAAAAGAATAATAGTATAAAATCAACCTGAATATTTATGGTACAATCGTTGGGCGGAGACAAAGTCCACTACCAACTATCAAAAGGAGATAAAGTATACAAGAAAATGATCCATAAAAGTATCAAGACGAACCAAGAGCGATCATCTTCGAAGAAATGGATACGCCCACAATCTTGGCTAGAACACCTGCAGTAAACCATGAAAGCACACACCTGGAGAGATAACCAGGTCCTCAGAGGGACGTAGCAAGATACAGGAAGAACATGCCATTATAATTGCATAAATAAAAAGACTATAAACTACAACACAACAGGGTTCCTAACCATCTATGTGATATGCACTTTGAGGACAACGTTCTACGCAGGGGCTGTAACGGATTCACGCAAGCAAGTATAAAGAGTGGCCGTCAAGTAGCGCTCATCCGAGACACTATCGGCCGGACAGCACATAGTGCTCATCCGAGTCACTATCAGCCATAAATGTGTAAAAGGTAAATGTAGCCCCTACGCTAGTAGCTATCTCCTCCCCCCAATGATACTATATATGCATCGTAACCACGACACACCAACACGTGTCATTTTCGCAACACGTTTTATAATAGATAACTGTCAAGTCTTCTAACATGCATCTATTGACAGTTATTCCTACGCATGCACACGGGTGATCAGCTAACACGTAAGTGACCACTACATGATACTCACAACTCACACACAACTCGTGATACAATCGTGACAAAGTCAATAACATGCATTCTATTGACGGAGGTCTCTTAACTCTAGGTCCACAAAAAGAAAATAATAAATAAGAAATATAGATACATTAAACGAAATAAAATGCAACTAAATATAAGCAGTAAAGATGGTAAGGTATCTTGCCTGAGGTTATGTGCAAAAGAGAATAATCCAGTAGCTCGAACCGACGAATAAAAAAAGCAAGAAAAGCCAAATCCCGCAGATGACTCCGGATGCTGCGACAAACATCACGAACGAGTTTGGAATATAAGATAAGCCTAGGAAACGCCTATCCAAAAGTTAAATTCTAGAATAGGGGCAAAATTATAATTTCGGGTCAAAACGATATCCGCCGTTGGACACGCTCTGCACCGAAATGTGCGCCAGAACCTACGGTCTCTAAAGTCGTCAAGCTACATGTCTACGAATTTGTTTTGAGGAGACGAACCCAACGGTATGTCCAATTTTGGATTCCGGTGGGCTGTGCACAAAATCGCCCGTTGAGTGGGATGTGGGCCCGCCAAAATAGCATTCCGATCAACGGCCTCAGAATTGAACAAAACATGGCTCACAGGACTAGAAAAATATTTTGAGTCCAATGGCGCAAGTTTCGTTGTGATTTGTTGAGTGTACACAAAGTTGTGACTTAATTTGCAAAGGGTCTATACGGGGCATCTCGATGGATACGTACTGATTTCGTCGCGCACATGTAACAAAATCGGGTTACGTCAGTTTCCACACGTCGACAACATCCATACGCGCCTTTTGATGCATATAGTGAGCGACCACGTCGCCCGGTTTGTCGGGGCGCACGCCGTATCGGGTGTTTTTCCACTTTTTGAAAACAGAATTTACAATTTTTTTTGAAAACTTTAACAACGTGTAACTTTCTACATACTAGATGAAAAGTGAATCCAAAAAGTGCGTTACAATCTCGGTTAGGTTGTCTTTGACTGTCTTTAATTAGTTTTTACGAAAGTTTAACAGACAACGAGAAAAGTTGCCGACAAGTTGATGTTTCAAAACAGTTTTTAATAATTTCGAAAAGTGGTTTTTCTCCAACTTCGCCTCGATTTTTCGAGCAAGTTGGATGGCCATGTCAAAATACACCTGTAGGATCTCGAAGAGGGTCATGTGGGCTTTTTACACGAATTTACGGATCTAAAAACAACAAGAATTGAGAGAGAAATCGCACGGTAAAGTTTGGTACCTTGGTGTTGATTCTGTTGTTGTTGTTGATGATGATGCCGTCGTCGCGGGACTGCTGTCGCGTGGTTGCGTTGCGGCGTGCGAGGCTGAGTACGCTCGCTGGGAGAGGTGGACGAGGGTGGAGGAAGGAGGAGGAAGGAAGGAGAGGGAGGAAGTAGAGATTGGTTAGGGTTTGGGTTTTTGTTTTAAAACATAAATATATGTATGTATATATATAAAGGGAAGAATGGGGTTCGGCCCTTAATAAGGATGCTGCTGCTGGTTTCTTTGTAAAGGGGGCTCACAAATAGGCACCCAAGCTGCTAGCATAGGCGTGGGTGGTCGGGTGGGGCCGACCACCCATTAACCTCTAATTATTATTAATTTTTTTTAACAAATCTTATCTACTCAAAACTTTTAAATTATAAATATCTATATCTATATATGTATATATCCCTAAATACACCAAAAATTTATTTAAATTTTTAAATACCAATTAAAGTCAACTATCCAATTATTTAATATATTTGAGCATATCTACATATATATATAAATTCAACTCACAATAATTCAACTCAAAATTTAAAATAATATCTTAATAGAATAAAATGTTAAATAAATTTTCACAAAATAACTTTAATAATAATAATTTTATAAAATCGTCCCAATGTGTGAACTCATACCGTACACCCTCATCCGGGTCCAGAAATTATAAAATTTTGTAAAATATTATTTTATTAATAAAATATAGATTTTTGTACCCAAAGTCAATAATATTCAACAAGTTCTAAAAAAATAATTTAAAAATATTTGTACATACACAAAATATTCCTATATGGCCACCTTAGTCACCCCACATGCTCACATGGGCTTAAATTTGGTTCGGGCCCAGTTCGGACTGAATTGGACAAACCGGGTCATCTAAAAATCAATATATAAAATAATATTTAATTAAAATACTTTAAATAAGTCCATTCACAACTCTGTCTGGTTTTGCTAGTTTGGTCATCACCATGGCTAGGCTTCCCCCAGCATGGCTAATGTACTAGTCAAGGCACACTGCTACATTTTTCGTGCCAAAATTTCTGGTAGTCTTGTGTTACAAAATTCAACAGTGGTTAAGGTCCTTCTAAAAAAATTAATAAAACCATAAATTGTATAAATTCATTTTAAAGTCTAATAAATAAAAAAATAATTTAAAAAAAGGGGGTTTTACAACAAGCGCAAGGAAAGAGAAGAGGTCTCGACGTGCAAAGAGTGCTCCCACGGACGTCACTGTACTCAAGTCATCGTCAACTGCTGTTGCAACAACGCGACGGTACGAGAAGATCGGCAGTCCGTCTTCCAAAGATTATATCAGCCGAGCTCATGGGATGAGGTGCCTCCCGTTGTCTCCTGCAACTCTACTCAGAAAATCCCCATCGATGGGAGAGGAAAGAAGATAAACGTTTCCAGCCCAAAGATTTCAACCACTATGACTAAGAAACTGTCGTCTAAACGGTTGTCCACTACCGGAGTTTTTCAAGGTACCCGTTCAAAGACGAAACCTGCTACAGTATGAAATTTATCATCCACATCACTGGAGGTTGATGGAACTAGGGGTAGTGATGGAACTGGGGATTCCCAGGACACTTCCTTTGGTGTGCGTATTGATCGATAGAAAGTTAAACAGATCTAATACGTGTTCTAACCCTTCATAGGCGGAAACTAGGGTTCACGAATTATACCTGCGGCGAAAAGAAGACAAGTAATTCCTGGCAATCTCGAACGGACGACCCCAAGATCTTCTGCACGTATTCCTTCCTCGAGTTGGACGTCGTGTGGGCGACGATCTCCCAACCTTTTTTTTCTCCTTGGTAGCCCTTTCTTTCTCTCCTTACGTGAATCACGAATTTAGAGAAATTTTTAGATTTCTGATTCGTAATCTGGCGGCCAGAGAATAGAGCATATATATAGGCTACGGCAGGGACCATGAGGAAAAATTAGGGTTAGGCCTCCTAACGGATCTGGATATCCCGTGTTCAGCCCGAACACACAATCCAGGCCCATTAACAATAGCTCGGTCTACTAATGAGCTATTGTTGCACTACCTCCCTAATCCCAAATTATGTTTGTGGGCTCCTTTTATTATATGCTCGTTTGGCTCCCCATGTTAAGATATCGTATATCCGTCGATCAAATTAAGTTATTGACAACTATATTGATTCGACACCTTTTATCCTTAAGTAATACCGCTTAACTTTATTTGTCATATTGGATATAATCCACCTGCAGGGTTTATATGACAATCCTTATGAGCTCCTTAAGAGGACATCATCAACCCGATGTATCGGGACATAGATTCCATTTATAATCAACAGCCCATCATACATACAATGTTATTACCCAATTCATAGAGGTTGTTGATCCATAATGAATCTCACTCTTTTATGAGTCAAAGTAATGCACATTGCATATACATGTCCGTTATTATATCCGGATTAAGAGCACATCATCAAGTGGTCCTGTTCAATACACACAAAGTGTACTAGTGTAAACCTATAGTCAAGATAGACTAATACTAGATTACACTACAACCTTTCCAATAGATTGTCCAAGTCCATCTAGGTTGTGAACTATTTATATACTCCATAGAAAACTGATAATATGATCTTCTGTGTGACACCACACACCATATTATCTATAATATAGAATATCAGACATTTGTATTAACACTTGGAACAAATATAATATGCAAACATTTGCCCATATGATTCTCATTCAAAATTTAAGGAAATAAGGTTACTACAAAAGTGATGCTTTTAGTATATAACCCTAACAGGTAGCACTCCTCTGAACATCCACAACAATCCGATGTTCCAAGGAGACGAGCCCGGGGAAACAACTCTCCCATCAAATACAGCAGGTGTCGACGTCTTCGAGGACGTCCATGACTCTCAAGATGAAGCAAGCTCTGAAGCTGGGGGGTACTATTCCTTCTGAGTCTGAACCAGAGAAGAACATTCCCACATACCCCGATGACTTCTCGGTACAGGGGTATGATTCGGAGGGCACGTCATCCACCGTCCCTTCCACTTCTATTCATGTAAGGACGACATTCATGACAAATGATGAAGAAGATGGTCCTAGTGATCGCCAACGCATCGACACTCTGGAGGCCATACTGCGCACTTTGGTCAAATCGGTGGACGAGATCAAAGCAGCCCTCCCTTGTCTGCAAGGAGGGACGCCTGGCCAAACAAGCTTGAGTCCCGCAGTCAATGCAGACTCGAACTCAGCGGCAACAAACCTGGGCAATAATTGTAGAAGCATGAAAAATATCAGAATAATGGTCCATGCGGCTCCGGATACGAAGCCCATGCGGCTCATATGGGAGCTGTCTTATAAAGTTCAAAGGAAGACTCTCCATCTCATGCGGCTCGAGAGTGTATGCGGTTCAGCAGGAATATGCGGCTCGATCGATGCCACGTGTCCCCCTGTGATCCTTCCCTACAGCTGGCCCTTTGAATAGTGGCCTCATTTAATGCTCTGACACGATTTGACGACTGTGGCGGCTCTGGCATAAAGTGTCATAATGGCTCTGCCATAATGACAGACTCTTCGGGAAAAGAAGAAGATCACTGACCCGATCCGTCAGAAATCCTAGGTTGTCGCGTGGCAAATCTCATGCGGCTTAAATAGAGAACAGCTTCATGCGGCTCACTGAGAAGTCACCCTATATAACTAGCAAAAATCAGCCACATGCGGCCCACTGAGAGCTCAGCCCCTACGGCTTAATACAACGCTAGTTTATGCGGCTCGCAGAGACTATGTATATGCGGCTCATTGAGAGTTCATCTCCTGCCGCTTAATAAAACATTGTCCCATACGGCTCACGAGGAGTATCTCCCTGCGGTTCAAGTGTCGCCCATCCTATGCGGCTCTGGCAGGACCCACAATTAAAACACGTGGCATCGAATCAATCAAGGATCTAACCGAATCCCAACAAGTATATTTGACATTATCGTCATAATTACTAAGATCAGGGCATATCATTTATCATCAAGCCAATGGGACACGTGGCGAGCAATCGGGCATTGGTATAATCAATCATGAAGATTTAAAGCAATCAGCATTAATTGCTCACAAGATTCGGTGCTATCCTCATTAATGGCCGAGATTCATTGTAATCAGGATCAAGGGTTCAGATAGATTGAAGGAGCGTCGACATTCCAAACAAATGATCATTAGCAAACCTTAATGATCATACCCCACTCTTATAAATAGCCAGCATCATTTCTTTGCACGAGGACCGGCAACAAAAGAATAAAAAAATATACAGAGTCAGAGAGAGAATACACAGAGAGAGAGAGAAGCCAGGAGAGCAACAGAGGAGCAAAAAGAGCACTTCTTTGTCAACGCCAACCATCTTTTTACAAGGAGCCAAGGCTGCATACCGATCGTCCAAGGAGTAAGGCAGGGCTGCCGTCGCCTTCCCGAGCCTCTATCATCACCCCCCAGAATCTAAAATAAACAATTGTACTTAGATTGCTGTACCTAGGTTTTCGTCCCTAGGCTTTCTTTGTACAAGCGAGTTTGTATTGTGAATCTAAGTTCAGTCCTCCGATAATTGTTCTGTACTTTTACAATCAATGGCAAACACGATGGCGACTCTGCTGGGGACTAACTTCTCCACGGCTGAGGAGTTGGTGATGCAATCGGATGCAGCCAAACTTGGCTCTACGCAACAAAAGATGGTCGTCCGCTTCGACCAACAAGCATTTGAAGAGATGCTCTACGAAGGAAGCGCTAGTCCGGTCCAGAAGCGCACCCGCACGACAAAGGCTCGCAGAGAGTGGAGGCCAAAATCATTTGCTCCTCCCCAAGCCCCCGATGGTGTACCCTCTGTTGCTCAAGACGGTGAGAAGAACTCTTCTGCGGCCCCACTTCAGACCGTAGACAACTCTGCTGTCTCCAAGTCCGGCAGAAGAAAATACTATGATGCTGGACTTGCAGAGGCAAAGAGGAACTCTACGCAAACTGAGCCGCATAGGGGTGCTAGCCGAGTGAAAAAGGCTCATGCGACCACATCCGCTAGCCGCATGGCAAAGCCCATGCGGCCACAGTCGCTAGTCGCATGAAGAAGAATCAGGCGGTCACATCTGGCAGCCGCATAGCTTATGCAGCTACGGTCGCCAATCACATGGATGAAACACATGAGGCTACAGGAGTCAGTCGCTTACAAAAAACCCATGATTGCCAACCGCATGCGTTCAGCCTGCACGGTCGTGACTCCTAGACGCCCAAAGACAACTCATCCGATAGTAGAAGACGACCGCATGCAGACAGCCTGCACAGTACCCAACTCTAGCCGCATAACGTCCGTTCCATGCTTCTCTCGATCGGTCTTCGACCGTCTCTCATACGGTCCGGACCCTGATGATTCTCCGTATGATAAACCAGACTCTGTGGCATTCAACTTGGACTCCTCCTATTATGCACCTACAAGTGCTAGAAGAAGGAAGTCTAGGGCAGCGCGGGCTCATCGAGCCCAGTCAGCTGTCCCAACCTCTGACTATCGGAGCGTCCCGTTGACTATCATACGAGCCTCGGATGGAAAGTTGTATACAACCACTCAAGTCCAGCCCCCTGCGGCAAACAGACAGAGTGGTTCCTCTGACCTGCGGGAGACGATCCTCCACAAACGCAAGGAAAGAGAAGGAGTATCGGTGTGCAAAGAGTCCCCGCTTAGACATCGCTGCACCCAAATCATCGTCAATTGCTGCTGCAACAACGCGGCAATGACGGAAGCTCGGCCATCCGCCTTCCAAAGGCTACAGCACCCGAACTCAGAAGATGAGGCACCTCCTGTTGTCTCCTAAAATTCTGCTCAAAAAGCTTCCACCGAAGAGAGAAGGAAGAAAACGAGCGTCTCCAGTCCGAAGATATCAACCACTACAGCTAAGAAACTGTCGTCTAAACGGTTGTCCTCCACTGGTGTGGGAGAAAACTTTGATACAGCCGGCTGTATCAAAGTTTTGATACAGCCGGCTGTATGACAGGTGGGCCCCACCTATTTTTCGTAAACCGTGTAACCAAATATATATAGGAGGGGCCCACCTGTCATACACCGGCTGTATCAAAACTTTGATACAGCCGGCTGTATCAAAGTTTAACTCACTGGTGTGTTCCAACACACCCGTTCAAAGACAAAATTTACCACGATAGGAAATTCATCATCCACATCGCTGGGGGTGAAAGGAGCTGGGGGTAGCACTCCTTTGAACATTCGCAACAATCCGATGTTCCAAGGAACCGAGTCCGCACAAACAACTCTTCCATCAGGAGCAACGGACGCTGATGCCCCCGAGGACATCCGTAACTCTCAAGACAAGGCAAGCTCTGAAGCTGGGGATACCATTCCCTCCGAGTTCGAGCCCGAAGAGAACATTCCCACCTATCCCGATGACTTCTCGGTACATGGGTACGACTCAGAGGGCACATCCTCCACCGTTCCTTCCGTCACTCCTCACGTAAGAACGGTGTTTATGGCGGACAGCGATCAAGGTGGTTCCAGCGATCGCTAGCGCATCGACAGTCTCGAAGCCATATTACTTGCTTTGGTCAAGTCTGTAGACGAGATTAAAGTGGCCCTGCCCACTCTACAAGGAGGAGCGCCTGGTCAAACAAACACGGGCCCCGCGGTCAATATAGATTCGAACTCAGCGACACCAAACCCGGGCAATAATCCTCCCGAAATAACAGCCCCCGCCACGACAGATGAGACCCGAGAAGTAAGAAGAGAGGTTCAGGAGCTCCGTGCCATGTTTCATGCCCGAGAAAATGCTCAACATCTCAGAATACGGCAACCATACCCTGCTGAGTGGAGGGATGTTCCATTCCCACCAAGATATAAGCCATTCAACATCAACCCATATGATGGCAAAACTTCAGCAAGTCGGTACATCACTTACTTTGAGGTCACCACCGACCATCTGCCCCATGAGGATGCGATCCTCACACGGTTATTCATTGGAGCATTGGAAGGAGTCGCCTTTGATTGGTACCGTAATCTACCGGACAACTGCATCCATTCCTTCACCGGCTTCAAGCGCATGTTCTTGGAACGGTTCTATGAAGTAGGACAAGACGTCATGATGTTCACTCTCATGGATGTCGTCCAAGAGGAGAAGGAGTTAACGAGGAACTACATTGAGCGGTTCCGCCAGACCGCCATGAAGCTGCCTTCCGGAAATCCGGATTCTTCTTTGGTTGAAATCTGCCAAAAAAGACTGCTTCCAATGATCAGTCTCTGGATGGGCGAGAGTCAATTCAAAGATTGGAAGGCGTTCATCATCAGCGCCACAAGTACTGAAGAACAACTGAAGAAGGCCCGCCAACTGGGGTTGCACATCTCAGAAGGGGAAAACAAGGGCAAGCGTCTCAACAACGATAATGGGGGTAACCCCTCCAATAATCGGGACAGCAAAAGAAAACAGGCTATGGTGGCCGACACGGCCCAGAAGCCCGAGCCACAGCCAGCAGACAAGCAATGGCCTCAGATCACTTACTCCTTCGAAGAAGGCCACGTCAAGCCTATCTTAGACATGCTCATACAAGGAGGTAGAATTCAGCTTCCTCCACCAAGGCGGGAGCCTCGGCCGGCTGATCTGGAGAACCCGAAGTTCTGCCATTACCACCGTTATGTACACCACGCTACACATGACTGCTACCAATTGAAACGGTACATCCAAAGCCTCATCGATTCGAACGCTCTGGCCATCGACTTCGAAGAGGTAACCGTAGCAGCTAATATGGTGTCCGTACAGTTCGACAACTTCCCTCCGACGGAGACTCGAGACGGGGTAATCCCCGTCCCTCTCGTGACAATAGAGATTACCAATCTTCCTTCGCCCCGAGAACAAGCTGCTGGTCTAGTACCTCTCACCACCTCACGAGAAAAGATCATGTGGGTCCATCTAGACTTGGTGTCAGAAGTGACTCGGCCCACACCATCTCCCACCAACAAAAAGAGTGGAAAAATCAAGACCTGCCGTACAGTTTCAGCAGACAACGAGGAAGCTACAGCCGTCGTCACGCGGTCCGGAGCGCAATCCCAACCTTTGGTTGACAGTCCAGCTGAAAATCATCAACCCACTACAACTGATGTTCTGGGACCGGCTCAGCCTTCGACGACCGACAAGCCTAGGCCGAAGGAGACTCGCTTCGACAAATCTCTCCGAAAGGACGCAGCCCAAGGGCTACAGAGGCCCTACAACTTTGACATCTTAGCACAATTGGCTAACACTTCGGCCAAATTGTTATTATACGAACTCCTGAGGCTCTCCAAGGACGTTCGTATTGCATTGAACGAAGCATTCCAAAATATCGATGCCTATCTCGCTCAATCTAACCTCACTGGGGAGGACTCACCCATGGATCTCCAAGATAGTGCCTGCACGGGAGAAATGCCCAACATCGTCTTCACTCCGCAGGACATGCTCATCAAAACCAACCTACATGATCGCCCGCTATACTACACGGGATACATCGACGACGTGAAGGTGGATCGGATGCACATTGATCCTGGCTCTTCCATAAGCATCATCCCGAAAGGTCTGCTACATCATCTCTGCATCCCAATACATCGCCTGACACCTACAAGCACCGCCATCAGCGGTTTTAATTCGAGCAGGAGCTACCCTATCGGGAAGATTCGTCTGAAGTGTCAGATTGGCGATCTCTAATCCGAGGTTACCTGCTACGTCATAGATGTAGACACTTCTTACAACATCCTCTTGGGGCGCCCATGGATACACGATTATATGATCGTGCCTTCCACGCTACACCAGTGCTTCAAATATGTCGACAAATACGGCTTCGTGAAGACAGAGTTTGCTGACATCGATCCCTTCAAAGGGGTCGAATCTTACTACTCGAACTCCTGTTTATACGAAAAGTCAAAAAGGCACCTGGATGAAGGAGACGCACAAGCTCATACTGAGACAGCCACAGGATCAGAAGGACCCCTGACGATCCACCTCCAAGCTCGCAAACCGGGCAAGTCTGTACCCCTCACCGCCACTCTGCGGAAGGACGTGATCAGCCTCTCGGCGCAAGAGGAGCAGATGACAATCCGGCTGCCGAGATCCGGCCAAGTGCCGAGACCCACAACGGAGCCACTAGCAATCAGGTTACCAAGAGTCAGTCAACCACAAACAGGAAAGCTCAACCCCTCGGACAGGCCATTGACAATACGCCTTCCCAAGAAAGGTTGTCGCCTCGATGCAAGGTCTGTCACTTCCAGCGAACCAGCCACTCCTCGTTCCACATCGAATGCCAAACTAGGGGTCGCCAGTCTGCCAACTACTCCACGCTCTGCTCCATCAACTGGACCACTGACGATCAAGCTTCCTAGGTCGTCCTCTCAGTCTTCGTTCACACAGGGGGTAGTCGAAGAGGAACCGGAGCTAGCCAAGTATGTGGCCGCCCACACTAATATCCCTTCCGCTGATGATGTAATCCCCCTAGAAAAGATACCTTACTTCATCAATAAAGGGTTATCTTTGAACTACATCGAGCTCAATAAGCTATGAACGATGTATGCTATGGAACACGGCATAGGCGCTCACCTACACACACAGGTGACAAATGTGTACACCGTAATCCAGCTTACTCCAGTAGAAGATGCCTACCGAATACACAAGGGAGGGGATCATCCAGTCATCTTCGGTCGGACGAACAACCCTCATCCCCACACCATAGAAGAAGACGACCTCGGGTCAGATGCCGGGAGATTGCCTCTGTATCTCTATAGCCCTCAATCCAAATATCTCATGGAGAAACAGGGATATGATCTGGAGACTACGCCAGGATTGAACTATGGCACTGGGCGACGATTACCTTTGAAGCCGCCAGTCCCGGCGGGCAAACCACGGAACTACTATAACAAAACTCGATGCGGGTTAGGGTATGTAACGCCTACTACGACCCCGGAAAGTTCAGATGAAGAATACGACTGGCAGTCGCATTCAACCGGATCGCCAACTTCCAACTCAGATACCAGCATCGGAGATGTGTTCAGACAAGTCATGTCAGTCAACATGACGTTCGCCGACGCTTACGAGGAAGACGAAGACATCCCCGAAATCCTCGAGCTAGAGCCATGGGCCCAGCAATTAGACGCACAATGGGAAATGCGATTCGAACTGAGAGAACCTCCTACTGAAGATAAGGTCATACAAGTGGATCTCGGTAGCGAATCTTCTCCAAAACCGATCTTCATCAGTGAAAGCCTAACCAACGAAGAACGGGAGTCGCTGTTAGAACTTGTCAGGGAGTACATTGAGGTGTTCGCCTGGAGCTATGAAGACATGCCAGGGTTAAATCCTGACATCGCTCTTCATAAACTCAATATTCGGCCAGATGCGAAGCCAGTCAAACAACAACAGCGACGCTTCCGCCCAGGCATCATGGACGCGATCGAAGCTGAAGTCAACAAACTAATATCCAGCGGCTTCATTCGTGAGGAGCAACATCCCGATTGGGTCACCAATATAGTACCTGTCCTCAAGAAGAATGGGAAAATTCGAATCTGCATCGACTTCCATAATCTGAACGAGACATGCTCCAAAGATGAATTCCCCCTTCCTATCACAGACATCATGATCGACAATACCTGCGGCTTTGAGCGCATGTCATTCATGGATGGCTTCTCGGGATACAACCAAATCAAGATGTCTTCCGACGACGAAAAGCATACATCATTTCGAACACCGATTGGCACGTACTGCTACACAGTCGTGCCTTTCGGTTTAAAGAATACTGGCGCCATATATCAAAGAGCTATGAGCATCATCTTCAGAGACCACTTACGCAAGACGGTGGAGTGCTATGTTGATGATATAGCCGTCAAGAGCCGCAGCAAAGGAGACCATCTGCAGGATCTAAGGACGGTATTCGACCTAATATGGACGCACAATTTGAAGATGAACCCTACGAAGTCCTTCCTGGGCGTATCTAGCGGGAAGTTCTTAGGCTTCATCATCACTGCAAAGGGTATCCATGTGGACCCCGAGAAGATAAAAGCAATCATGGAGATGGGTCCCCCGAGAAATCTCCGCAAACACAGAGGCCTTCAGGGAAGGCTAGCTTACATCAGAAGGTTCATTTCCAATCTCTCCGGGCGATGCCGGCCATTTACGCACCTCATGAAGAAAGGAGTCTCATTCGTATGGGACGAAGAATGCCAGCGTGCTTTTGATAGCATCAAAGAATATCTGTCAAATCCTCCGGTCTTGGTAGCCCCAGGCCCTGGAAAACCATTTCTGCTCTATGTACGAGCAATGGAACACTCCCTCGGTGCTCTGCTGGCACAGAATAACGATGCAGGCCATGAACAGGCCATATATTAACTCAGCCGAATGATGATTGGACCAGAGCACCGATACACCACTGTGGAGAAGGAATGCCTCGCTCTGGTGTTCGCCATTCAGAAAACGTGGCACTATGTCATCGGACAAACGATACAAGTGATCTCACGAGTTAACCCTCTCAGGGTCCTCATGACTAAACCAGGGGCACTCAGCTCTCACCTCGCTACATGGGCAATACTGTTGTCCCCTTATCATGTGGTCTTCGTCCCCCAAAAGGCAGTCAAAGGTCAAGCCCTGGCAGATTTCTTGGCAGCCCACCCAGGCTCGGAGTCCTCCAGGATATACGAAGAGATCCCAGATGAGGTCGCCGACTCGCATACAACCTCCCACGAAAATATATGGTGAATGTTCTTCGACGGCGCTATGAGGACCGGACCTAAAGGCAATATAGTTGTCGGAGTCGGAGTAGTACTAATCTCTCCTTCCAGATTGGTGATTAACCGCGCTTATTTCCTCACCGAACCCTGTTCTAACAATGTGGCCGAGTACAACGCTCTGGTCATTGGCCTCCAACTTGCAAGAGAGCTGGGGGTAGAATACCTTGAAGCATACGGCGATTCCCAACTAATCGTCAATCAGATCCGGGGTTCGTACGAGGTCCGCCATGAAGACATGATCCCTTATCATCAAATAGCGATTAATATCATCTCGGTATTTGAGGGATTCTTCATCGAGCACGTCCCCAGACTCCGAAATATTGAAGCCGATGTCCTAGCTGGTCTCGTCGCTTCCCTAGCAGTTCCGAATTATGATCGGCAATCAGTGGAAGTGATAGGCCATGAACTGGTCTGTCCCAAAAATAATGTGCAATTCGTCGCAAGTTATTCCGCACAGACGATCGATGATGCCCCAGATTAGAGACAAGCATTCATCGACTTCGTCGTCTACGACATCCTGCCTGAGAACCCAAAGAAAGCTACTTCCATCAGAAGGCGTTCCCTCAGATTCTTCTACGATACAGAGACGAAAATGCTGTATCGCCGCTCCTATAACGGATTACTGCTTCGGTGTCTGTCAAACGCAGAAGCCAAAGAAGCCGTGCGAGAAGCCCATGACGGTGTTTGTGGGGCCCACCAGTCCGGCTCGAAACTGCAAGACCGCCTTCGCCGAATGGGCTACTATTGGCCCACAATGGTGGCAGACACGATAGATTATGCTAGAAAGTGCAAAGCTTGCCAAGTCCACGCGGACTTCATCCACCAACCCTCCGAATTTTTACACCCGACAGTGGCGTCCTGGCCATTCGAAGCATGGGGAATGGATATCATTGGTCCGATCACCCCACCTTCCTCCCGAGGACATCGCTTCATACTTGCGATCACTGATTACTTCTCTAAATGGGCGAAAGCTGTCCCACTCGCAGAAGTTAAGACTTCAAACGTGATCAGCTTCCTTAAACACCACGTCATCTACCGCTTTGGATTGCCCCGAAGGATCATCCATGATAATGGTCCGCAGTTTACAAGCCACGCATTCTATCGGTTTTGCGATAAGCACCGTATTCAGAATATCGCCTCGACGCCGTACAATCCGGCAGCAAATGGGTTAGCAGAGGCGTTCAACAAAACAATCATCAAACTTCTCAAGAAGTTTGTCTCCTCCAACAAACGTGACTGGAACGACAAGCTCGGCAAGTGCTTATGGGCTTATCGCACCACGGTCCGAACAGCCACCGGAAATACACCATTCTTCCTGGTATACGGAAGTGAGGCAGTCCTCCCCTTAGAGATACAGATCCCCTCAGTACGTGTCGCCCTCACACACCAATTGACAACCGATGATAACTACCGACGTCGATTGCAAGAGTTAGAGGCCTTAGATGAAAAGCGCCTCCTAGCTCAGCAAAGGATCGAGCTATACCAAGCACGCATCTCAGGAGCCTTCAACAAGAAGGTCAAAATCAGAACATTCCAGGTAGGCGATCTCGTCTTGGCAGTCCGGAGGCCAATGGTCATGACTCACAAGACCGTCGGCAAATTCCAGCCAAAGTGGGAGGGTCCGTTTATCATTGAGACGGTATTCTCCAACGGTGCTTACCGCCTTGCAAAGCAAAACGGAGACTTGCTTATGCTGCCCGTCAATGGCAAGTTTCTGAAGAAATATTATGTCTAAACGACATTCGCTATAAAGTCGTCGAGTCATGTACCCACTGGTACCACTGAACTCACACCCTCAGCATTTCAGATTATCGAGTCATGTACCGGCTGGTACCACTGAACTCACACCCACAACATTTTAAGATCATCGAGTCATGTACCTGCTGGTACCCCTGAACTCACCCCTACATCCCCTTTAGATTATCGAGTCATGTACCCGCTGGTGCCGTTGGACTCCCACTTTCTCAATATGTTAATTTACCGAGTTATGTACCCGCTGGTGCCTCTGAACTCACATTTCGGTCACTCTTTCAGATAGTAAGTCACGTATGATTATACCTCTGAACTTTCTTCCTGGAAGAGATCCTCCCTCATGATCCAATACCCGCACTCCCAGTGCACAAAAAGGGTAATCGATCCACAAATTTCTGAAAACGGACATGTCCTCATTATCTCTGAATCGTTTTCACTTCCACCAAAAACAAACCGCCCCTCACATAGAACCTCCACGTTCTCCTACCTCTGAGTCGTTCTATGTACTCCCTCTTCATTGAGCCCACTCCTGCCATGTCATCATTACCTCTGAGTGGGAAGGCTCCGTCGAAGAACCCCTCATGCTTGCCATGTCCACATTACCTATGAGCAAGTATGTCGGTCTCCTTTCGACCTATTATCTGTACCCACAACCGGAGTACGACAAGGATAATAGGTCCACAAATGTCCGCTGTTGACCATGAATATCTTTCGTAAAATCTCCCCTGCCATGTCCTCATTACCTCTGAGCAGGAAGGTTCCACGGTAAAACCCTCATGCTTGCCATGTCCTCATGACCTCTGAGCAAATATGTTGGTTTTCCTTTCACCCTATTATCCGTATCCCGAACCAGGGTACGCCAAGGATAATAGGTCCATAAATATTCCTTTGCTAAGCTTTTTAGCATAAATCCACTACCCTACCATGCCCCGGGAGCCCAGCTGCTCTACGGCAATCCTTTTTTTAAGCATCGGGAACATCCATGACCACTTTGCCACGGCTGTTCCGGACATCCTGTCCAAACTTGTTATCCGTACTTAAAACCAAGGTACGCCTAGGATAACAGGTCCACAAATAAATCCCCCAGCAAGTCCAATTCCACAGACGCCACAAGTGCAAGAAAGAGATGATGAGTTGAAACATACTCATTTATTTCAAAATTCAACGTACTACTTCATTTGGGATCACATCCCTTACAAAAAAGAAAAAGAGAAGCAAAAGAAAATAGACGGCTGATCACTGCTCTGGGGCACATAACGCCCTGAGACGGTCTGTCAGCAAAGCAACCGACCGCTCAAACCTCTGGGAGGCTCGACGCTCTGCCTCGCGGGCCAGCACCGCCTCATCCTCCAGATGAGCGTGAGCTTGCCAGTTATCTTTAAATTTCTTAAAAGCCCGCTCCAGGCTATCGGAAGATCGGGAAACCTTCTCGGCCTTCCGAACAATCGACTCCTGCTCCGCCTGAGCAGCCTCCAGCTCTGACTCTAAGAAGGCCAGTTGCCTCTGGAGTCCAAGAATCCGCTCCTTCGTACCAGCAATTCTACGAGAAGCGGACTCTTTTCGAGCACGGCAAGCCGGACTCCTGCGACCCAGCTGGTCATACGACGCGGAGAACTTATCAAGGTCCCCCCGTACAACTGGCCCAGCAGTATCGCGGGCTAGCTTAATCCGATCCCGAGCAGCAATGAGGAAGCCCCGCTCCCGTTCGATTGCAGCAGGCAAGCCCGCCTATTGTATCGCCAATAGCTGGGTCACAAGCTGATCCGCTTCCGTCAGCTTAGGCTCTAGCAGTGCAGCCAATCCCACCCCGCCAGGAAGGGACTTCAAGGTTGCAATTTGACCCCGAGCGCACCGGAGAGATAGAGAAAATGGGGTCCCCCGTCCTATGGCAGCGTCTATGCCCCTTTGCAAATGACGATAGAAACTGTCGACCACGTCCTGCATCGCCTCGTTCAGAGTCTCCGTGGAGGCCGGTGTTAACGGGAGCGTGGCTGGCAGCACCAAAGAAGACGCAATAGAATCCGCCGCTCCTACTACGAGAGAAACCAGCTCCGCACGAAAGGACGCTTGAACAGCGGCCAACTCCTCTTCGGCAGCCTGCAAAACTTGAATACTCGGCAGGGTCGAGAGGTCGGCCTCCGGAACCGTATAATCTGTAGAGGATGAGGCGGAGACCATCGCCAACCCCATTCCCATTGGCCCAGAGCTGGCAGGAGGCTCCTCGACGTGAGACGGCAAAGGAGAGGGAACGCCCCTTCCTTCCGTATCACAGCAGACCGAGCCTTCCCCAAGAACATCCACGGCAGGAAGTAAAGGGTCAGGACCTGCAGGGCCAAGGCAACCATGAATCGATTTGACCCGGAGGATATGTCGGTAGAGCAAATAAGCCCCCTCACTAGTCAATATCTGGCTTATCTTACCAGTTGAGGAGTGGGGAGGCCGAGGTTCGCTTACAGCCACCGCAGCCTCTTCACCAACAGCTTCCGAGTCAGGTATAACAGACTCCTCCCCCCTTGCGTCCTCGGAAGGGGATGCACCGAGATCAACGGCACCTTGTTGAAGATCAGCGGTCTCGGAGATGGGTCCGAAGGAACCTTCGTCACCCCGGGCCGAGTCCTCAGCAACCTCGGAGCTTCTAGCCGCCGCTGAAAGAGCCCCCGCAGAAAGGACCACAGCACACATGTCGCTAATCAAAGCAGCAAGGGCCGGATCAGCTTCAGGGGTGGTAGACGATTCAGGAGAGGTCGGCTCATCGGACGCCTACAAAGAAAAGTGATTAAGTCATATCCCCAAGAGAAAAGAAAACTACAACAAAGAGAGGGCTACGACTTGGTCTTACCTCCGGAATAGCGTCTGTGTCTTCACCCTTCTCGGTGATAAGTAATCCACGAGACCTAACAGCGGCTCTCTTCACGGAAAAGGTCGCTCTACTGTCAGAAGACTCGGGTCTGACCCGTTTACGCGAGGGACCAGACACGGCTGAAGGTTGTTCTTCTATCACTACTCCCTCTTGCATAGTAAACAACAGATCCTCTGCCGGTTCGTCGGGTGTGGGAAGCGGTTGATCCGCTACTTCTTCACCTCCACCAGAGAGGGAACCGTCGCTGTCATCATCATCCTCATCCTCAGCCGACTCGGAAGGTTCTGATTCAGGGAGGGGGACCTGGAGCGCCAGTTGCTTTCTAACCTTAGCCCCTTTGGGCTTCTCCTCTAAACCGGTACCCACGATAAAACTGGTACTCGGATCAAAGTTAACAGGAGGCTTGTTCGCCATAACGTGATATAAAGCAGCCACATACAAAATTTCCTTCGACGCCTTAGCATCGGGAACTGAGAAGCTGGCCCGAGTATGATAAGCGTCGTAATAATTCCACGCTCGGACGCCGTCAAGAATGCTGCCTTCAAAACCCAAACAAGGGTTGGGACAATCAAGGAACAACTGGCTATAACCAAACTGGCGGGAAAACCTGCTAGGTAGGTAAGGTTCCAAGTATACATTATCTCGGTTGCGATAAACCAGATGCGCGGGGCGGATATTGCGCAACCAAGCAAGCATATCCGGAGATAGAAAATGAGAAGGTCCAGTACCATCAAGGTGTACCTTCCTCACTTCCTCATCAGAAAAAGGAGGAACAGACACAAAGAGGTCACACCCATCCACTCTCGCCAGCGCCCTCCGACAAGCTGGCATAGTGTTGTATTCCCAGGACCGATGATGGCATTTGAAGAGGAAAGCATCTTCGGATGTAGCATCTTCCGTTATCCCAGGTCCCAGCAAAGACTTGTAGTGCATCGCCAACCACCCCATCAGGTAGTGGGAAGGCAGTTCTACGCGCTCAAAATCCAAAGTCTTCTTGCGAGCAATAACCTTAGACGAGAATGTTCGCAGACCATGGTGTATGCTGCACACCATAGCAGGAAGGAGGGCCAGTCTAACTCCGAATACTAGTTTAACGGCAGGGAGGATGAAATGACGACCAATCCTCTCAATAGAACCCGCTCCTCCCGAGACTACGCAGTTCCGTAGCCATATCATCAAAAATCCAGCCACAAGCGTCTTCTCCGACATCTGTTTGGTCCCGTAGTGAAAATAACTAAGAGAGTCAGCTTGACTGCCGAATATATCGCTCTTGGATCGCGACTTCTTGACACTTGACATCAGATCCCTTACCTCTGCATGCGTTCGAGGGGCTCGGGGAGTAACTTCGCCAGAAGGATCAACTCTAAAATGATAATTAATCCAGGATGTGGTATGGAGAGCGGTCCCCTCGGAGCTATCTGTCGTTTTTATAGCCATCTGATGACAAGCACTATGGTGGCACAACAACTCCCGATACACCGCAACAGAACCCGGGAGTTGCCTATCCAAGGCCTCGAACTCCTCATTCGACGGGGTATACACCTCGAAAGGCTCATCCCCCCATGGAAGTTTAGAGACAGTATACATCTCGTGAAGAGCAAGCCCCAGCTCCCCTACTGGTGCAAAGAATGTCCCCGTTCGCCGGCTATACATCTCCAAGAGCGCTACGAACAGTGGTTTATTAATGGGAAGCTCGTGACAAGTGCCCCGAATGGCATGGTAAAGCCCCACCTCCCGCAAGAATATTCCATAGGTCTGCAAAACCCAAGTAGTCAACTGGGCCCACGTAGAGGTGGGGTTTATCCAGTTCGGCAGTGCCAGCCTACCAACAGGATAGGACTTCTTACGAACGAGCCGATTCAGGAAAGTATCAGCTTGAGTAAGTGTGAAGTTGGGACCGTATACATTCATGAAATAGCCCGGGGCCAGACCCATCATATACCGGAGGACGGAATCCTTACCCGCATACGCTGACCGCATGTTCGGATTATAATGGATGTTGCCCATCAACATCCCTGATTGAGTAGGAGTTAAGTTACACACCATCTTCCTGTCCAGCAACACCATATTGAACCATGACAAAGGATAATGACGTTCCATGAGAGGAATATGGATTGCCACCCCATCCAAAGAGAAATCCCAGTTCTCGGTAATCTCTAAAACTCGGGGATTCTTGATGATTAAAGCATCTCCAAAAAGGAACAAAGGCTTCAGGTATTTTCCATCCAGCTTCCCAGTATTCATCATGGAACGGAGGTAATGGAGGGTCTGATTCTCAATGGCCTTCAACCTCTCCGAAGGCTCATCGGTAGGGAATTGATTCAACACATGCTTAATTAAGTCGTCAAGGCGCACGCCCAGGGCGAATTGATTTGAACCCACTATAAGCTCCCCAGCAGGATTCACGGGCAGATTCACTGGAGAAAGACGAAAGAAACAAGGTTAGAAGATAGTCAAAAGACAGAAGCATTGGAAAGATCATTTGAGTCTATGCGGCTCGGGTCGTCACAGCCTCATGCGGCTCAGCATTTAGATACGTCCATGCGGTTTTGTGCATCATAGCCGCATGCACCTCCGAGTTAGCCGAGGCCATGCAACTCAAATTCAGACGAGCTTATAGAATCATACGGTTCAGGTTAAGCACGCCTACGAAGCCAGACCCACGCGAGCTGATGCGGATACAAGAAAGCGAGCTTATGTGGTTCGAAAGTGAGCGACGCTTATGCGGCCCAAATCAAAAATGCATATGCGGCTCAGATCGAGTATAAACAAGCTCATGCGACCCCAATGGGGGAAGTGCTTATGCGGTCACATCGATAAGCCTCGTACATACGGCTTGTGCATAAAGTATGCAGCAGAGCCATGGCAACAGTTAGGGTTTTCAAACGATCCTTACCAGCAATAGGCGGGTGGACATCAGGGTGAAAAGCAGGCACGCCACTCGGCGGAGGAGCCGCCACGTTCGCCGCCGCAGTCGATGAAGACGCGGCCTTCTTGCCCTTCGTTGCTGCAGAAGATGAGGCGGCCTTCTTGCCCGTAGCAGCAGCGACCTTCTTGGGAGCCATTGTCGATCGATTGAAGGAAGAAGACGAAGAGAAAGTCGGCGACAGGGAATTTGAGCAAAGAAAGAAGGTAAAGAAACCCAAGGGGACTAAAAGACTCTTATTTATAGGCGAAAGAGACCCATAAAACGAACAAACGTCTCGGATGATGCCTCGGATTATGCGCCGCTTCAAAAAATAAAGGCAAAAATGCTTCGGTCAAGGCATAACCGACCCTTGGGATCCTTCCCTAAAAGACGGCGTTAAATCAAAACGAATCAAGAGCATTTAATGAAGATTTGCACACGTAGTCAGGACACGTGGCAAAGAGCCTATGCGGACAGATGAATCTATGCGGCTGGGACACTTATGCGGTATGAACGGGACCATGCTTCTTATTCAAAGTATTTCAATTTTGTAAATTGAAAACTTTGAAGGGGGTCCTGTAGAAGCATGGAAAATATCAGAATAATGGTCCATGCGGCTCCGGATACGAAGCCCATACGGCTCATATGGGAGCTGTCTTATACAGTTCAAAGGAAGACTCTCCGTCTCATGCGGCTCGAGAGTGTATGCGGTTCAGCAGGAATATGCGGCTCGATCGATGCCACGTGTCCCCCTGTGATCCTTTCCTACAGCTGGCCCTTTGAATAGTGGCCTCATTTAATGCTCTGACACGATTTGACGACTGTGGCAGCTCTGGCATAAAGTGTCATAATGGCTTTGCCATAATGACAGACTCTTCGGGAAAAGAAGAAGATCTCTGACCCGATCCGTCAGAAATCCTAGGTTGCCGCGTGGCAAATCTCATGCGGCTTAAATAGAGAACAGCTTCATGCGGCTCACTGAGAAGTCACCCTATATAACTAGCAGAAATCAGCTACATGCGGCCCACTGAGAGTTCAGCCCCTGCGGCTCAATACAACGCTAGTTTATGCGGCTCGCAGAGACTATGTATATGCGGCTCATTGAGAGTTCATCACCTGCGGCTCAATAAAACATTGTCCCATGCGGCTCACGAGGAGTATCTTCCTGCGGTTCAAGTGTCGTCCATCCTATGCGGCTCTGGCAGGACCCACAATTAAAATACGTGGCATCAAATCAATCAAGGATCTAACCGAATCCCAACAAGTATATTTGACATCATCGTCATAATTACTAAGATCAGGGCATATCATTTATCATCAAGCCAATGGGACACGTGGCGAGCAATCGGGCATTGGTATAATCAATCATGAAGATTTAAAGCAATCAGCATTAATTGCTCACAAGATTCGGTGCTATCCTCATTAATGGCCAAAATTTATTGTAATCAGGATCAAGGGTTCAGATAGATTGAAGGAGCGCCGACATTCCAAACAAAAGATCATTAGCAAACCCTAATGATCATACCCCACTCTTATAAATAGCTAGCATCATTTCTTTGCACGAGGACCGGCAACAAAAGAATAAAAAAATATACAGAGTCAGAGAGAGAATACACAGAGAGAGAGAGAGAGAAGCCAGGAGAGCAACAGAGGAGCAAAAAGAGCACTTCTTCGTCAACGCCAACCATCTTTTCACAAGGAGCCAAGGCTGCATACCGATCGTCCAAGGAGTAAGGCAGGGCTACCGTCGCCTTCCCGAGCCTCTATCGTCACCCCCCAGAATCTAAAATAAACAATTGTACTTAGATTGCTGTACCTAGGTTTTCGTCCCTAGGCTTTCTTTGTACAAGCGAGTTTGTATTGTGAGTCTAAGTTCAGTCCTCCGATAATTGTTCTGTACTTTTATAATCAATGGCAAACAATAATCCTCCTGAAATGTCAGCTCCTACCACTGCAGACGAGGCCAGGGAGGCAAGGAGAGAAGTCCAGGAGCTCCGGGCCATGTTCTACGCCCGAGAAAACTGCCAAGACCTCAGGATACGACAACCGTATCCCCTACGTGGAGAGATGTTCCATTCCCACCAAAATATAAACCATTCCACATCAATCCATATGATGGAAAGATATTCGCAGGTTGATACATCACTTACTTCGAGGTCACCACCGACCACCTGCCCCATGACGATGCCATCCTTACACGATTATTCATCGGGGCATTGGAAGGGGTCACCTTCGACTGGTACCGCAACCTGCCAGACAACTGCATCCACTCCTTCGCCAGCTTCAAGCGCATGTTCTTGGAGAGATTCTACGAAGTAGGACAGGACGTCACAATATCCACCCTCATGGACGTCTTTCAAGGGGAGAAAGAGCTGACAAGAAACTATATTTAGCGGTTTCGCCAAACCACAATAAAGTTACCGTCAGGTAATCCGGATTCCTCCTTGATTGAAATTTGCCAAAAGAGACTGCTTCCGACAATCAGCCTCTGGATGGGTGAAAGTCAATTCAAGGACTGGAAGACGTTCATCATCAGTGCCACTAGCGCCGAAGACAGGTTGAAGAAGGCTCGCCAACTGGGATTGCACATCTCGGAGGGAGAGGACAAGGGCAAGCGCCCTAATACCAACAACAATAATGGTGGTAACTCCTCCAACAATCGGGATAATAAGGTCAAGCAGGCTATGGTGGCCGACACAGCCCAGAAACATGAGTCAAAACCAGTAGACAAGCAATGGCCGCAAATGACCTACTCCTTCGAAGATGGCCATGTCAAGCCCATCTTGGACATGCTCATACAAGGAGATAGAATTCAGCTCCCTCCACCAAGATGGGAACCTCGGTCGGCAGAAATGGAGAGCCCAAAGTACTGCCATTACCACCGCTACGTCCACCATGCTATACACGACTGCTACAAACTGAAGCGATACATCCAACATCTCATCGATTCAAAGGCTCTGGCCATCGATTTCGAAGAGGTGACCGTGGCAACCAATATCGTGTCAGTATAATTTGGCAGCTTTCCTCCAACAGAGACTCAAGACGGTGTGGTACCCATCCCTTGGGCGACAATGGAGATTGCTAATCTTTCACCTCCTCGAGATCAGGCTACTGGTCTGGTACCCCTCACCACGACATGGGGGGAGGTCATGTGGGTCCATCTAGACTTGGTACCTGAAGTGACTTAGCCCGCACCACTCTCCATTGTCAAGTAGAAGAGTAGAAAGGTCAGATCCTGCCGCACAATTTTGGCATATGTCGAAGAAGCCACAGCTGTCGTCACTCGGTCTGGTGCTCAATCCCAACCTATACCAGATAACTCGACTAAGAAACATCAGCCGGCTACTGCTGACGCTCCGGGACCTTCTCAACCTCCGACGACCGACAAGCCTAGGCCGAAGGAGACTCGCTTTGACAAATCCCTCCGAAAGAGGCATCTCATGGGCTAGAGAGGCCCTACAACTTTGACATCTTGGCACAATTGGCCAACACACCAGCCAAATTGTCATTATACGAGCTCCTGAGACTCTCCAAGGATGTTCGTGCAGCTTTGAGCGATGCACTCCAGAATGCTGACGCATATCTGGTTCGGGTCAATCTCACGGGAGAGAGCCCGCCTGCAAATCTCCAAGACAACACTTGCACAAGAGCGATGCCCAATATTGTCTTTACGCCGCAGGATATGCTCATCAAAACCAATCTGCACGATCGTCCGTTATACTACACTGGATACATCGGTGACGTAAAGGTGGATCGGATGCACATTGATCCTGGTTCTTCCATAAGCATCATCCCGAAGGTTCTATTACACCATCTTCGCATCCCTATGCTTCGCCTGACACCAAAAAGTTTCGCCATCAGCGGTTTCAATTCGGGCAGGAGCTACCCGATTGGGAAGATTCGCTTGAAGTGCCAAATTGGCAATCTTCAGTTAGAAGTGACCAGTTACGTCATAGATGCAGACACTTCCTACAATATCCTCCTGGGGTGCCCTTGGATACACGATTACATGATCGTGCCTTCCACGCTGCACCAGTGCTTCAAGTATGTCGACAATCACGGCTTCGTAAGGACAGAATTTGCCGACATCGATCCCTTCAAAGGGGTCGAATCCTACTACTCAGATTCCTGCTTATACGAAAAGTTAAAGAGGCACCTTAGCGAAGGAGATGTACAAGCCCGAACTGAGACAGCCACAGGATTAAAAGAACCTCTGACAATCCACCTCCAAGCTCGCAAACCTGGTAAGTCCGTGCCCCTTACGGCCGCTCTGCATAAGGACGCAATCAGCCTTTTGGCACAAAAAGGCAAATGATAATTCGGCTGCCAAGGTTCGGCCAAGCGCCAAGACCCACAATAGAGCCACTGACAATCAGACTGTCTAGAGTCAGCCAGCCACAAACGGAGAAGCTCAATCCCTCCGACAAGCCAATGAAGATACATCTTCCCAAAAAGAATCGTCAGCCCGATGTAAAGTCTAGGGCTTCTAGCGAGCCAACCACTCCCCGCCCAGCATCGAGTACCAAACTGGGGGTTGCTAGTTTGCCAACAACTCCACGTTCTGCTCCACCAACAGAACCCATGATGATCAAGTTGCCTAAGTCATCCTCTCAGTCTTCATTTATACAGGGAGTGGCCGAAGAAGAACCCGAACTGGCCAAGTATGTGGCTGCTCACACTGATGTTCCATCCGTAGATGATGTAATCCTGCTAGAAAAGATACCTTACTTCATCAATAAAGGGCTATCTTTGAACTATATCGAGCTTGATAAGCTTTGTACAATGTATGCTATGGAACACGGTATAGGCACTCACCTACACACACAGGTGACAAATATTAACACCGCAAATCAGCTCACTCCCGTGGAAGATGCTTACCACATAATCAAGGAAGGAGACCATCCAATCATCTTCGGTCGGAAGAATGATCCGCAACCCTTCACCATAGAAGAAGTCGATCTCGAATCGGATGCCGGGAGACTGTCTCTCTATTTATATAGCCCCCAATCCAAATACCTCATAAAAAAACAGAAGTATGATCTAGAGACTACGCCAGGTTTGAACTACGGCACTGGTCGACGATTACCTTTAAAGTCGCCAGTCCCGGTTGGTAAACCACAGGACTACTACAACAAGACCCGATGCGGACTGGTATATGTTACGCTTGCAACGACCCCTGAAAGATCAAATAAGGAATAAGACTTACATTCACACTCAACCGGATCACCAACTTCTGATTCAGATATCAGCATCAGGATGTATTCAGGCAAGTCCTGTATGTCAATATGGCATTCGTTGATGCTTACGAAGAAGGTGAAGACTTTCCTGCACTCCTCGAATTAGAGCCGTGGGCACAACAACTGGATGCACAATAGAAGAAGCGGTTTGAACAAAAAGAGCCTCCTACTGAAGATGAGGTCATACAAGTAGATCTCGGCAGCGACTCTTCTCCAAAACCAATCTTCGTTAGTAAAAGCTTTACAGACGAAGAGCGAGAATCGCTACTGGAACTCGTCAAAGAATACATTTTATGTATTCGCCTGGAGCTATGATGATATGCCAGGACTAAACCCCAATGTTGCTCTTCACAAACTCAACATTCGGCCAGATGCGAAGCCCGTCAAACAACAGCAACGACGCTTCCGCCCAGGCATCATGGATGCGATCGAAGCCGAAGTCAACAATCTGTTAGCCAGCGGCTTCATTCGTGAGGAACAACATCCGGACTGGGTCGCCAACATAGTACCGGTCCTCAAGAAGAATGGAAAGATTCGAATCTATATCGACTTCCGCAATCTGAACGAGGCGTGTCCCAAAGATGAGTTCCCCCTCCCTATCACAGACATCATGATTGACAACCCCTGCGGCTTCGAACGTATGTCGTTCATGGATGGCTTCTCGGGGTACAACCAAATTAAGATGTCTCCCGACGACGAAAAGCATACATCATTCCGAACACCAATAGGCACGTTCTGCTACACAGTCATGCCTTTCAGTTTAAAGAATGCTGGCGCCACCTATCAAAGAGCTATGAGCATCATCTTTAGAGACCACTTGTGCAAAACTGTGGAATGCTACATTGACGACATCGCCGTCGAAGGCCTCTCTAAGGAAGATCATCTGTATGATCTAAGGACAGTGTTCGACCTGATGCGAACGCACAATTTGAAAATGAACCCTACAAAATCCTTCTTGGGCGTATCCAACGGGAAGTTATTGGGTTTCATCATCACCTCCCAGGGTATCCACGTAGACCCTGAGAAGACGAAGGCAATCATGGAGATAGGTCCCCCGAGAAATCTCCGTGAACTCCGGGGCCTTCAAGGGAGGCTAGCCTACATCAGAAGGTTTATCTCCAACCTCTCCGGAAGATGTCAGCCATTCACTCACCTCATGAACAAAGGCGTCTCATTCGTATGGGATAAAGAATGACTGCGTGCCTTCGACAACATCAAAGAATATTTGTCGAACCCTCCAGTCCTGGTGGCCCCGGTTGCTGGAAAACTATTCCTGTTCTATGTACGAGCAATGGAGCATTCCCTCGGCACTCTGCTAGCACAAAACAATGATGCAGGCCATGAGCAAGCTATATATTACCTCAGCCGAATGATGATCGGGCTAGAGCACTGATATACCGCCGTGGAGAAGGAATGCCTCGCCCTGGTGTTCGCTATTCAAAAGACGCGACACTATGTCACGGGACAAACCATACATGTGATATCACGAGTCAACCCCCTCAGGATCCTCATGACTAAACCAGGGGCACTCAGCTCTCGCCTCGCTACATGGGTAATATTACTGTCCCCCTACCATATGATCTTCGTCCCGCAAAAGACTGTTAAAGGTCAAGCTCTGGCAGACATTTTAGCAGCCCACCCAGGCTCGGAATCGGCCAGAATATACAAAGAAATCCCAGATGAGATCACCGACTCGCACACGACCTCTCACGATGATATATGGCGAATGTTCTTCGACGGTGCTTCAAGGACCGGACCCAAGGGCAACATCATCGTCGGAGTCGGGGTGGTACTGATTTCTCCTTCCGGACTGGTGATCAATCGCGCTTATTCCCTCACGGAACCTTGCTCTAACCATGTGGCCGAGTACAACGCGATAGTCATTGGCCTCCAACTGGTAAGAGAGCTGGGGGTAGAATATCTTGAAGCATACGGCGATTCACAGTTAATCGTCAATCAGATCCGGGGTTCATACGAAGTCCGCCATAAAGACATGATTCCCTATCAATAAATAACGATCAACATCATCTCATCATTTGAAGGGTTCTTCATCGAACACGTCCCCAGACTACAAAATATCGAAGCCGATGCCCTAGCAGGCCTTATCGCTTCCCTAGCAGTGCCAAACCATATTCATCGATCGGTGGACGTGATAAGCCATGAACTGGTCTGTCCCAAGAATAACATTCAATTCGTGGCGAGTTATTCCGCTCAGACGATCGACGAAGTACTAGACTGGAGACAACCATTCATAGACTTCGTAGTCTACGACATCCTGCCCGAGAACCCAAAGGAAGCCACCTCTATCAGAAGGCATTTTCTCAGATTCTTCTACGATACAGAGACGAAAATACTGTATCCTCGATCATACGATAGATTATTGCTTTGATGTATGTCAAATGTAGAAGCCAAAGAAGCCGTACGCGAAGCTCATGCGCGTGTCTGTGGGGCCCATCAGCCTGGCCCAAAATTGCAAGACCGTCTTCGTCGAATGGGCTACTACTGGCCCACGATGGTAGCAGATGCGATAGACTATGCAAAAAAGTGCAAAGCTTTCCAAGTCCACGCGAACTTCATCCACTATCCATCCGAATTTCTACATCCGACAGTGGCGTCCTGGCCATTCGAAGCATGGAGAATGGATATCATCGGTCCGATCACTCCACCTTCTTTCCGAGGACATCACTTCATACTCGCAATCACGGATTACTTCTCCAAATGGGCGAAGGCTGTCCCGCTTGCAAAAGTAAAGACTTCAAACGTGATCAGCTTCCTCAAGCATCACGTTATCTACCGCTTTGGACTGCCCCGAAGGATCATCCACGATAATGGTCCGCAATTCGCAAGCCATGCCTTCTATCGATTCTGCGACAAACACTGAATTCAGAATATTGCTTTGACACTATACAATCCGGCAGCGAATGGGTTGGCAGAAGCATTCAACAAAACTATCATCAAGTTGTTCAAAAATTCGTATCATCCAACAAACGCGACTGGAACGAGAAGCTTGGTGAATGCTTATGGGCGTACCGTACTACAGTTCGAACGGCCACTGGGAATACACCATTCTTCCAGGTATACAGGAGTGAGGCAGTTCTCCCATTGGAGACTCAAATACCCTCACTCCGCGTCGCTCTCACTTACCAATTGACGACGGACGATAACTACCATCGCCGACTACAAGAGTTGGAGGCCTTAGATAAAAAATGCCTATTGGCTCAGCAATGAATCGAGCTATACCAAGTACGCATCTTCGAAGCCTTTAACAAGAAGGTTTAAATCAGAACATTCCAAGTGGACGATCTCGTTCTGGCAGTTCGGAGGCCGATGGTTATGACTCACAAAACTGCCGACAAATTCCAGCCAAAGTGGGAAGGTCTATTTATCATTGAGGCTATATTCTCCAACGGTGCTTACCGCCTCGCAAAATAAAACGGAGACTTGCTCATGTTGTCCGTCAATGGCAAGTTCCTGAAGAAATATTATGTCTAAACGACATTCACAAAATATCCCAGATTATTGAGTAATGTACCCGCCGGTACTGCTGAACTCACATTCACAAAATCCCAGATTATTGAGTTATGTACCCGCCGGTACCGCTGAACTCATATTCACAAAATCCCAGATCATGGAGTTATGTACCCGCCAGTACCGCTGAACTCATATTCACAAAATCCCAGATCATGGAGTTATGTACCCTCCAGTACCGCTGAACTCACATTCTTCCCCCATATCCTAGATTATTGAGTTATGTACCCTCTGGTACCCCCGAACTCATGCTTTTCTTCCAAATATCCCAGATTGCTGAGTTATGTACCCGCAGGTGCCTCTGAACTTACATTCTGGTCACTCTTTTAGGTAGTAAGTCATGTATGACCATACCTCTGAACTTATTCTTCTAAAATAGCTCCTCCCTCATGATCCACTACCCGTACTCTCAGTGCACAAAAAGGGTAATAAATCCACAAAATTCCCAAAATGACCACGTCGATGTTACCTCTGAGTCGTCTCACTTTTGCCAAAAACAAATCACCCCTCTACATAGAACTTCCATGTCTTCATTACCTCTGAGTTGTTCTATGTACCCCTTCATGGAGCCCACTCCTGCCATGTCCTCATTACCTCTGAGTGGGAAGGCTCCATCGAAGAAACCCTCATATTTACCATGTGCTCATTACCTCTAAGTAAGTATATTGGTTTATCTCTCGACTTATTATCTGTACCCACAATCGGAGTACGCCAAGGATAATAGGTCCACAAATGTCTTCCGATGACCAAAAAATGTCCTCTGTTGACCACAAATATCCTCCTCTGAGTCCACTCCTGCCACGTCATGTCACGCCTCGCTCCCGGATAATCGGGTACGGGTCGATGCATGCCCGGCCTACACTGTCGTTGACAGCGGTAGTGAGCCGTCTAGTCATATAAATACAAGAGTATCTCATCACAGCATCTAATCACGGAAACTATACTAACCTTCACAGATATCCACTATACAATTATTACAACTTATAAATGAATGTCCGGGTACAAAGCCGGTATAATATAAATGATACAACAACAACATATAAACAAATACACTCAATCAACCTCCTATACATGAAACTAATATCTCAGTGTCAAGTGAGCTCCAATGCCAGCCATGAAGGATAATCTATGATCCATCTCACATGTAATCAACGATCCAGTCAGGAAAGGAGCAAAGTATAATGTAACTCAATAAAACTCACCATGGAGATCAATGGAATGGTACAATGTAGCAAGTAGAACCGAACAGAGAAACAATGGAATATAATATAAATATACACTAACTATGTGTACATGTGCAATTGGACGTTATCAACATGTGGGAACTAATATAATCAGGCATATAAAATATATATGCTATCAGTCACGAATAATCAGGCATGTCTAATGACAATGCTATCAGTCACGCAATAATCAGGCATGTCTGACGACAATGCTATCAGTCACGCACGAAATGGACTCAGGCATACAGAGTATGCTATCAGGCAATGTTTGTCCAATATTAGCCCATCACATGTTTCTAGAACGTCCCCCACCCGATACGAGAAACTATGCAAGCAAGCAATCAATCGAGAACAAGTAAAATAATGACACGATAACAAGTTAAGTGCAATGCATGCAATGATGGTAATACTGAGTACATGTACTTGCCTTGATTCCGAGGTTTTGTCCAAATCTTCTTAGATCACCTAGAATAGGAAAACAATATTTAAGCAATAATATAAAGAATTCTTAATCTAGTTATAATGACTACTCTATTGACTAATCTTCTACTAATTTCTAAATAATTTCTAAATAACTCCTGATACCACTATCCTTCCCATTCCTATTTATTCAATCTAAGTCTTAATCTATGATAGCTCACTAAGAATAATTAGAAAGCTAAAGCCCAAGCACTGGCCAGACTACTAGTTAGTCCATTATCAACCCATACATACCCTGTTTAGGCCCATCACCATAAGCTCAATACTACAAAACTAAACCCAATATAAACTGGACAAGTATACTAATTCATGTCTTCTTAATAACAGTAGCCCACTCTCTAGAGCTTAAAAGTATCAACTCATGAATAAAGTCGATAACATTAAGCATGCATCTGACTAAAACATATACTATTGATCTCAAAACACATCAAGAAGCACAGTAAACCTTTAGTACAAGCTACCAATGTACTGACCCAACCACAGAATCACCACGTATCCCAATAAAACCTAACCAACACTATAGCACATGATTCAATATAACAGCTACAATACAGTACCCAGTTCAAAAGAATTCCTAGGTTCATGATCGACTACACGAACCAGTGTCAATTGCAGTCAGTCTCCTCGATACCGAGTCGGGTCCCCAACCATTCCCAAGGTTTGTGTTCTCTCGTCTAGCCTATGAACCATCATTCATCATAGCAACACAGCCTTCCCTTATCACAGAACATCACTAACTAGCACAACTGAGAAGATGTACAGATGAAGAGAACATACCTGAGTCCAATAATGCATGGCGGAGTCCGATACTGCCACTCTCGTATCCCAATTTGTCAAGAACACTTGGTTGAGTCATTCCATCAAACATCACACGTATAAACGAGAAAAAAGGATTAATGTAAATTCTTGATCCTATCGATCAGAATTTTCAGAGAGAAGGAGAATCGATCAGATTATAGTTAGGAACACACACCCATTCGGATCCAAACTTCGTCCTCGCGATCGATCAACTGCTTGAAATCGAATGGAAGACTCCACCAGTCTGCCCACGGCAAGGAACTGTCGACAACACCATGCTCGTGTGCGGCTCGATGGCAAGGAGCAGTCGCTATGGCCACCGGAAAGAGGAAGAATGGACGACGTCGCCGGCTGACCTTCGTCTCCGGACGAGCTCGAAGTCGCCATGGCCATGGCTGCGATCTTCGGCGTCCAAAGAGGAAGGGTGGAGGGAATAATTTGACATGGCTTCGCCGTGGTAGTGATGTGAAGAAGAGGGAGGTCGGTGGTCCTATTTATAGGCGTGGAAGCGACGGTCAGGTGGTTGCACGGGCAGGCGGGCAGCGACGAAGTAGTTGGGCGGGCAGGCGAGGTGGTTAGGCCGTTGGAAAATCTGTTAGGCAGTTGGGGGAAGTTTTTGGAGAACCCTAGAATTCTTGGTCGCCGTCGCCGTCGCCGTCGCCGTCGCCGTCGTCTTCGCCGTCGCCGTCGTCGTCGTCGTCATTGTCGGCCACTGCAGCGGAGGAAAGAATAAATGGTGAAGGAATTTTGAATGAAATGGTTTGAATTAAAACCAACGGTTATGTATTATTGGGTTGCGGGATATCGGTCGGGGGTTGGACCCTGAGTCCGGATCCGCGCCCCACTAACGGATGGGTCGGGCTTGGGCCTGCTGGCTGAGAATGGGCTGAAAAGAATTGGAAATAAATTCCTGTTAGAAGAATTCAATAGTAATAATTTATGGTTAGGATAATCAAAAGTAATTAGAAACAATAAATTTAATTTGAAAATAATACTTTAATAATAAATAGTGATTAAAATCTTAAATTAAATTCTAATAAGGATTACATACAAAAATTTTATTATTCATGAAAAGTGGAGTTGCAAATCTACCCACCTTAGAAAAATTTCTTCCTCGAAATTTCAAAGGGCACTACTATGAATAATGGCACGATAAAATCACTAGGCATGATCATGATTAGAAGGAAATTTATTTGGCACGACTAGGTGTGGAAAGAATATAAGAAATTCAAAAATAGGATAATCAATTTGTAAGGCACGAAAATTTCAACTTAGCACGATTTAGATAGAAAAATGATTTGGGTATGATTTAGAATATAATCGAAGGAATACAATTGATTAGGTCCATCAAGGCATGATTAAAGATGTGATCAGAATAATATAATCATGATTAAATTTTAATCATGACTAAGGATAGTCAGGATTTCGATTAGAGTCAATTAGAATGATATAGTTATGATTAGTAGAAAATTTATATAGGCACGATTAGAATATAATCAATATTTAGGCACGATCTTAAATCGAAAATGGAAAGGGTTTAGTTTGGCACGAGAATCAATTGACATAGTCATAGTCAAGCACATGCATGATTAGAGTATAGGCAAGATTAAGAAATGATCTAAATTAATTATGCACGAATAGAGTTGAATGTTTTAGTCACGATCAAACTCTAAGCATAATCATAAGCACGATTAACTATAAGGAATCGAATCATTGATCAAAGGAATTATTTTAGTTACGATCAAAGTCATTCAGGCACGATTAAGAAATATAACTCAGTTAGGCACGATCTACTCATAACTACTAAAATTGTCTAGGCACGATTAAATTCGAGGCATGGTTGAAAATCGAGATAAATTCTGGTAAAGTTGTCAATGGTGATAGGAGACTAATCATGAATTTAGTCTAAAAATATTCGGAACTCAGGCATATCCAGAATTACTGTACCAAAAATTCATGCCCCGCCAGTGTACACCTGGCTGCAGTGAACTCGTGGCTCCGTGACTCAAGAATGATAGGTACCGAATAATTTCTAAACTTTACTCATGGATAAAACAATTTCAAGGGATAGAAACATAATCTCGAGAATATTCAAAACCTATATATACCTGAGATCACTTCGACTTAGAGTCCCTGCCTCGCCAGTGCGCTGATGGCTGCAGTGGACTTGCTATTTCCATGATCCAGATAAATGGCTGCAGTGAGCGGCTGCCACGCCATAGTAGGATATCGAATATTCCTCGACGGTTATCCACTGGAATTCCAAAGGAGTACCTTGATAATTCAATTCAAGCAAGCTTTTCGATTTACTAAGGAGATTCAATCACACTAGAAAGGACATGCAGTATGAATATCTGTTCTTGAGAATCAAGAGATTGACTATCAAATAGAAGAAAATAATCATAAGGATGGATTAGCTAATATATGAGCTCTATGGCTCTAAATAAAATAATTGGACTTGGAATGGTTAGAGAAAATCAAATAGACTTTAAAAACCAATGAAGAATTTTGAAATGCCTAGCTAATGAGGAATTTGGAAATCGGACTTAATCTCTATGTAGCAAGGAAATCCAGATTTTAAAGGACGTTAGAATCTGATAATGTTGCGGGAGAAGATGATCTCCAAAAGTCATGAAATTGTAATCACGACTTTTGTAGAGACCACGATGAGACATAGAAAAATTAAAAAATTTACTATAGATAACAAAATATATACAATCACACAATCGGCCTATGCTGTGATAAGTTTTCTATTTCTGCAGGCTTCCAATGGCACTCTAATCCTAAGTACCATTAGATAGAGACTTGCATGGGCCACCAAAAAAACATGTCACGCCCCGCTCCCGGATAATCGGGTACGGGTCGACGCATGTCCGGCCTACACTGTCGTTGACAGCGAGCCGTCTAGTCATATAAATACAAGAGTATCTCATCACAGCATCTAATCACGGAAACTATACTAACCATCACAGATATCCACTATACAATTATTATAACTTATACATGAATGTCCGGGTACAAAGCCGGTAAAATATAAATGATACAACAACAACATATAAACAAATACACTCAATCAAGCTCCTATACATGAAACTAATATCTCAGTGTCAAGTGAGCTCCAATGCCAGCCATGAAGGATAATCTATGATCCATCTCACCTGTAATCAACGATCCAGTCAGGAAAGGAGCAAAGTACAATGTAACTCAATAAAACTCACCATGGAGATCAATGGAATGGTACAATATAGCAAGTAGAACTGAACAGAGAAACAATGGAATATAATATAAATATGCACTAACTATGTGTACATATGCAATTGGACGTTATCAACATGTGGGAACTAATATAATCAGGCATATAAAATATATATGCTATCAGTCATGAATAATCAGGCACGTCTAATGACAATGCTATCAGTCACGCAATAATCAGGCATGTCTGACGACAATGCTATCAGTCACGCACGAAATGGACTCAGACATACAGAGTATGCTATCAGGCAATATTTGTCCAATATTAGCACATCACATGTTTCTAGAACGTCCCCCACCCGACACGAGAAACTATGCAAGCAAGCAATCAATCGAGAACAAGTAAAATAATGACACGATAACAAGTGCAAGTGTAATGCATGCAATGATGGTAATACTGAGTACATGTACTTGCCTTGATTCCAAGGTTTTGTCCAAATCTTCTTAGATCACCTAGAATAGGAAAACAATATTTAAGCAATAATATAAAGAATTCTTAATCTAGTTATAATGACTACTCTATTGACTAATCTTCTACTAATTTCTAAATAATTTCTAAATAACTCCTGATACCACTATCCTTCCCATTCCTATTTATTCAATCTAAGTCTTAATCTATGATAGCTCACTAAGAATAATTAGAAAGCTAAAGCCCAAGCACTGGCCAGACCACTAGTCAGTCCATTATCAACCCATACATACCCTGTTTAGGCCCATCACCATAAGCTCAATACTACAAAACTAAACCCAATATAAATTGGACAAGTGTACTAATTCATGTCTTCTTAATAACAGTAGCCCACTCTCTAGAGCTTAAAAGTATCAACTCATGAATAAAGTCGATAACATTAAGCATGCATCTGACTAAAACATATACTATTGATCTCAAAACACATCAAGAAGCACAGTAAACCTTTAGTACAAGCTACCAATGTACTGACCCAACCACAGAATCACCAAGTATCCTAATAAAACCTAACCAACACTGTAGCACATGATTCAATATAACAGCTACAATACAGTACCAGTTCAAAAAAATTCCTAGGTTCATGATCGACTACACGAACCAGTGTCAATTGCAGTCAGTCTCCTCGATACCGAGATGTGTCCCCAACCATTCCTGAGGTTTGTGTCCTCTCGTCCAGCCTATGAACCATCATTTGTCATAACAACACAGCCTTCCCTCATCACAGACAATCACCAACTAACACAACAGAGAAGAGGTACAGATGAAGAGAACATACCTGAGTCCAATAATACATGGCGGAGTCCGATACTGCCACTCCCGTGTCCCAATTTGTCAAGAATACTTGGTTGAGTCATTCCATCAAACATCCCACGTGCATAAACGAGAAACAAGGATTAATGTAAATTCTTGATCCTATCGATCAGAATTTTCAGAGAGAAGGAGAATCGATCAGAATATAGTTGGAACACTCACCCATTCGGATCCAAACTTCGTCCTCGCGATTGATCAACTGCTTGAAATCGAATAGAAGACTCCACCAGTCCGCCCACGGCAAGGAACGGTCGACAACACCATGCTCGTGTGCGGCTCTATGGAAAGGAGCAGTCGCCATGGCCACCGGAAAGAGGAAGAATGGACGACGTCGTCGGCTGACCTTCGTCTCCGGACGAGCTCGAAGTCGCCATGGCCATGGCTGCGATCTCCGGCGTCCAAAGAGGGAGGGTGGAGGGAATAATTCGACATGGCTTCGCCGTGGTAGTGATGGTAAAGAAGAGGGAGGTCGGTGGTCCTATTTATAGGCGTGGAAGCGACGGTTAGGTGGTTGTGCGGGCAGGCAGGCAGCGACGAAGTAGTTGGGCGGGCAGGCGAGGTGGTTAGGCCGTTGGGAAATCTGTTAGGCGGTTGGGGGAAGTTTCTGGAGAACCCTAGAATTCTTGATCGTCGTCGCCGTCGCCGTCGACTTCGCCGTCGTCGTCGTTGTCGGCCACTGCAGCGGAGGGAAGAATGAATGGGTGAAGGAATTTTGAATGAAATGGTTTGAATTAAAACCAACGGTTATGTATTATTAGGTTACGGGTTATCGGGTCGGGGTTGGACCCTGAGTCCGGATCCGCGCCCGACTAATGGATGGGTCGGGCTTGGGCCTGCTGGCTGAGAATGGGCTGAAAAGAATTGGAAATAAATTCCTGTTAGAAGAATTCAATAGTAATAATTTATGGTTAGGATAATCAAAAGTAATTAGAAATAATAAATTTAATTTGAAAAAAATACTTTAATAATAAATAGTGATTAAAATCTTAAATTAAATTCTAATAAGAATTACATACCAAAATTTTATTATTCATGAAAAGTGGAGTTACACGTCCTCATTATCTCTGAGTAGGAAGACTCCGTGGTAAAAACCCCATACTTGCCATGTCCTCATTACCTCTGAGTAAGTATGTTGGTCTTCTCTCGTCTTATTATCCGTATCCTGAACCGGGGTGCGCCAAGGATAATAGGCCCACAAATGTCATCTGCTGACCACAAATGCTGTACTAAGTTTTCTAGTACATGCACATCCTTTTTCATCATGCCCAGGAGCCCAGCTGCTCCATGGCATTCTTTCTTCTGATACCAGGAACGTCCATGACCACCTTACCGTGGAATTGTTCTAGGTATCCCTCTCAAACTTGTTATCCATACCTAAAACCAAGGTATGCCCTGGGTAACAGGTCCACAAATAGTTCCCCAGTGGGACAAAAATGACACAAACACAACAATTACAAGAAATAAAGGATGAGTCGAAACATGCTCATTTATTCAGAATCCAAGGTACTACATTATCTGGGACTATATCTCTATTACAAGATGGCAAAAGAAAAGAAAAAAACATGAACATAAAAAAGCAAAAGAGCCGACTATGGCTCGACGGTACATAATTTCAGGAGACGATTCCTGTAGCACACAGTTTTCCAAATGAGGGTAATTTTGAAATTTCATGTTTATAATTATTTTAGTAATGATATTTAATTCATGATATAATTTTTGGTGATTTTAAATCATTTTAAAATTATTTAAATCAATGACTTGTGGTTTTGACGTTTTGCTAGTGAAACCCTAGAGACTGTTTGACCTAGAGCCTAACCATGTGATTATAATATTTTAATGTCATTTCTGGCCTAAGGATATTTTTGCATTTGAACTTTTTGAATTATTTTGATATTATTTTATTATTTATGATATTGTTTTGGGATTATTTGAGTCGGGTTCGAATTTCATCTCAATCCGACTTGTAACGGGGATCCGGGATAACTTAGACTCTAGTTGGACCCATGCATTAGTTAGCCATGGCCCACATTTTAATTAGTCATGTTAGAAAGATTAGTCATAATCCTAATTATTAGGTTAACCATTTAGAGTTTTTATTTTGACCCTTTTACCCCCAAACTCTAACCAAAATAATTTTAAACACTTGTAACTAAGGGAGGGGCAAACTTGTAATATTCAATGGGGGGATAACCATTGTGGCCAGCCCTAATAGGACTCCCATCTCATTTCCTTTCTTTGAGAAGTCTTCTTCCCCAAGTGCTCTCAAGCTCTCCCAAGGAAGAAGCCTTTCTCCTTGGATTTTCTCTCCTTTAGGTTATATTTTCTTCTATTTTATTTCTCCATTTTGCATTTAGGAAAGTTTTAACCATAGGAATGACCCCCATTGTTGTGTCCCTATTTTGTGTCCTCTTGTGTCCATTATGTGTCCTTTAGGAATTTTTATTGTATTATTGTTGTATCTTGTGTTCATGGGGAAAACCCCCAAACTTGGACACACTTTATATTTAAAATATTGATTAAATGAATTAGTTCATATTAAATCTCAGATTTGAATATGTAGAGATGTGTTCTTGAGTACTTTACATTTCATTCATGTATCTCTTATAGATGTGTTCATGTAACATATATAGATTTGTGTGTGTGTATATATATATATATATATATATATATATATATATATATATTGTAATGAGAGTGTATCTATATTTATATATGTAATAAATGGTTCATGATGATTATATAATCAAGTTTGTGAGTGTGGTTCTTCATATTATTATTGTCATTATTGTTGTGGATAATTAGGATATATATTGTGTATTCTTTTGGCTCAAACTATCTAAATCCGTCATGATTTTTATCTACGTTTTTAATTTCAGCCCTAACTTAGAAATGTCATAACTTCTAGCTCAAAGCTCGGTTTAATCTTCCGTTTTTTTAAAAGAAGCGTATTGAAGTTAGCTTTCCAAAAACATGTATTAATTGGCCTAATTATTTCAGTAACTTTCTGGAGAATTATTTGAGTGTCAGCTGTACGAAAGACAAATACGTTCTCGGTGTTTTCGCGATTCCGGGAGTTTCCGGAAACGAAAACGCGATCCGTTTGATGTTTCGGAAAGCTAACATATAGATCTATAACATACTTTAATCCTAAATTTTAATTTATGCTGAGGTGATACAGTATTGATTATTAGTAGGAGTTACTATTCGGCATATGCATTTTGTGCACCCTTGTGTGTAATATAATGTTCTATTTGATTTTAACCCATGTTAATGTATATACATTATGTAATTAAATAGAGAATGCAAGCATGAGTAAATATTTAAATAAATGATGTATGAGGTGTAAGTATCCTATCTAATGTAAGCATGTATAAGTATGGCTTGTAATGAATATATAGGTTCCATAGTGTAATGCCCCGCTCTGACTCTATGAATCGGGGCGTGACACATAGTATGTAATATATGGTGCATATAGTAGTGCAAGAGAATAAATGAATGATGAATGAATGCAAGCATGAATGTAATGTAATAATAGATGTAATGTATGCAATATACAAGTTAATGAGATGTAATGTTCTATGTTAACACAAATCCTATATTACCTCATGTACCCCTTACACTATGTTGACACTATCACACTTAACACTTTGTTCACTTACACTTTGACACTCTTTGATATGTATACACTATGTATGCCCATTTAACCCTCACTTGCCCCTTTGCCATGTTCACATACACACACATAGCCTCTTAAATAAGTATTTATGAATATAGTTAACTTAGCTATGTATGTATATTATATATATGTTAGCATATTGTGTTGTAATATATAAGTTTATATAACCATTTGAAATGCCATGATTATAGACCTAATGTTGAATACCAATATATGCATGTGTATATGTGTAGACATATATATCTTAAAGTAATAGATTACCTAGTGTATATCCAATGTGAATTCTTGTCTATTTGAGTATTGAATAATTGCATGCTATATAGAGTTGGGTGTATGTTGGCTTGTATAGCCTTGTATTGATGTGTGCTTGCTAGGATAGTCTTGGTTAGGCCTAGTAAGACTTGCTGGGTTAGGACATAACCTAGTTTTACCTAGTTTGACTAGTGTAGTTGACCAGAGTTGACCAAGGGTTGACTTTGGCCTAGTTTGACCTAGATTCATGTATAATGCATTGTAGTGCTTTATATTACCCTTCTGGACATGTTGTGACTTGTGCTGTTCTAATTAGGAGCGAGACACCTCTCCTCGGATAGTATCTTTACCTTGGACATTCAGATATCAGGCGAGTACATTCTCTGATCATTTCATATCCTGTTTAGAATTATTTTCTTGCTTTAAATTACTTTACTTGATACTGTCACGTTGGTCACACGGATTGATACTATATGGATCTTTTTATGAAATGTTATCCTCCTCGGGAGCATCGGATACTGCATGTTTTGTGCGTTTCACGAATCATCACGTATCTCTATGCTTCCTCTGATTCACGAATCGCTTGTGACACATGTATTCTCATGTTCACAGAGCCATCATGAATCACCTTCACGTATCACTCATTTTATGAGCCATGTGAAGTTTCACGAATCTTAACATAACATGAACAGATCCTTGTGTATTGATTGGGGATGAGGGAGTAGAAATAGACATGTGAATATTATCCAAGTAGCTGTAGTCATGAATCCCTCTCTTAGCTGTAGTCATGAATCTCCTATGCCATTTATATGTTTATATTTTACTCTGACTCACTAGTCACTGTTAGTTCTCTATGTATAGTAGATATTTCTATTACAGTTCTCTTTCTCTGTTTACATACTGTATTTCCTTCAGATCCTACATCTTACTTTACTGCATGATTATATTTTCTAACCTGCTATGATCTGTTATGATGTACTGTGCTCGCTCCAGTCCTGACTGTAGCCGTTGATAAATTTTACAGATAGCCTGGAGGTTGCCTGCTAGCCTAGAAGACACAGTAGAGGTTGCATAGATAGCTAGGGTTTTTGCTTATAGTTTATTTTCAGTCATCTTGAGTTGTATTTATGGATTACTGTATTTGAGTTTTGAGATGTATTCTGAGTTTGTATCTTAGACACTTAGACTTCTATCTGTTGTATCTCTTTTCGATTTTATGTTTTATCTATCTTTCTTTATTCTCTACCTTAGATGTGATTGAGTTTACATTCTGCTATGTCACCCCCATTTGGAGAGTATAAACTGTTTAGTCTTATACTGTTAGATGCATTGAGGCCTAGGACAGCGTTCTACCGCCGAAACTGTAGCGTAGGCTGGACGTTGTTACGTTCTCGTGCCCTAACTCTAGGGTGTGGGTCGTGACACGTTTTTAGTGGTGGCCTATGCAAGTCGAGATTCGCATTAGTGCAATTTTGTAGTAGCGTAACGACTTAGTTGTACTACTACGAGCCTGCTATAGGATATATAAATTAAGATGTTAGGATGAGAGGATACTCAATCACTGTTAGGATTCCTTGAGAGATTCCTGGGATGACCCTTGAGAATCTCATTTTGAATTCCGATTTAAACTCCTTTTCCTTGTTTTGATTCACCTTTTTCCTTGATTTGAATTTGATTTTGTGGATTCATTGTAGAACTTTGAATCTGGTATTAGTTGATGATTTTGATATAATTTTGTTGTTGTTGATTTAATTTTGTATTTAGATTAATATTTTCAAATCCAAGGTACTCAATCACGCTTAGAATTCTTTGAGAGATTTCTAGGACGACCCCTGAGAAACTTATTTTGAACTTCAATTGGAATTTCTTTTCCTCTTGTTTGGATTCACCCTCATTCTTTGCTATTGAATTTAAGCTTGATGGGTTCCTCTCGTTTGAACCGATGAGAAGGTACATATCTTCATTATTCTTTCTCGCTATTATTCTCTTGCATTCTAATTTACCTCTTATCTTAAACTCTGTCTCATTACATTAATTACCCATATCTTGTCGTCCCTACCAGATGTACTTTGAAACCTTTGAATCTTCGTATCTTTTGCATGGGGAAGGCTAAGGAAGTGACGTAAATTATGTAGCTCAGAGAAGACGTAACTGGTTATTTTATGATGATCTAAAGGAAATCAAATATGGAGTGTTCCATCTGGAAAATTGAGATAGAAATATGGTAAAGGTCTCGAATAGATTAAAGAGATGTATACTGCCAATCTGGAAATAATTACATTTAGAGAAATTTTGGGGTTATGAGATAGTTTATAGGTGTATTCAAAACTAATGAGGATATCAGAGGTCAACCTAGTTTTGAGAACTTAGAAAATCTTGGTTATTGATTCTGGAGAAAACTTTTACTCTGAGGCTATGTAGAAGGTTAGTAATGGAAAAGAGAAGTTAATTGTGTTTAATAAGGATATTAAACAAGATGTTGCGAGAAAATGACTAGGGATAGAGAGAACACAAAGTTATGGAAGTTTAGAGGTTGTTGTGAAATATTTTTAGGAGAATAATATTCAAGGGTGTATGTCGAAGAAAATACGGAAGTTGATTTTATGATGGAAGATAAGTTTTGTAAGGCCTAGAGATTTAAATTAAATAATACGAGGAGAACAATTTGAACAAGTTCAAGGAATTCGTAAACGGGATTTAGAGGTTTTGGGTCAAATTTAAGACAAGGTGAAAGAACTTGGAAATTTAAATAAATGGTTAATGTTGATTCCTAAATGTGAGGGCTGTGCTTCAAGAGTGATGTTTGGAAATTAGGAATTGCCTACGGTAGTCATGGTAAGGGTTTAAGTAAAGGTTAAATTTTCATATGGAGACTGGTGAGGTAAAGATATGATTGGCAAGTTATGACCTGATGAACTTAAGAGTATCAGAAGCAGATGACTAACTCGATCTTTATTATTTTTGTGCATTAATTACCACCTCTTGAACTCCCACTTTCTAATTGAGATCCTTGACGTTCCTTATCGTGACTTTGATATTCGAAATGTAATACTAGCTGTTACCCTCCAACAAATCTTATATGCAAGACCTAGACGAGCTCACCTTCGTGTAGGTATATCATGTCCCACTAAAACCCGTCTTCTTGCACTCTATTTTCTTGATATGATTTTCTGGTCAACTGGCTAAACTATAACCTCTACCATTATACTAAATTTCTTCCTATTTCAATTAGAAATCCAGCATTGACTCAATTCTTTCGACCCGACATGTGATGGTGTTCTGCTTGTTTTCTTAGATGCTTAACCTTGTACCTTATCTGATTACTTGACCCGTTGGTTAAGAAACTTGGACTATGTAATTCCTTTCATCATTACCACCCTTATATCTTGTGCTGCTAAATTAGCCTTAGTTTTGCAAGCTTATCTATTTTCGAGCTTGGTCATGACATATTTTATTGGGTGGCCATCCACTAATATATTGTCTAATCAGAACCGGTACATGATGGTCTGATCAACCTATTGCACTTTGGTTTGCTTTTTTATGTATCAATCTACGAGAATGGAGACATAGTTAAACTTGACCCTAGAGTCTCATTCGCGACAGCCTTGACAATTCTCCTTGAAATCTTTTCATCGCCTATGAACCTCGTATTCGTACTCAGTCGAATTAAATTTAATCATGACCTGAACCTCCATCATTGGATGCTCGTGCTCATACTTTGATTTCATTGATTTCCCTTCTTGCCCAAATCTCGTTTTATCCCGAAATTGATGAACTTAGATCGTGTCAAGACAAAAATCTATTTGTGATTTGTTATGCCTAAATTTTCAATTTTTGCCATTTTTTGGAATAGTAACCTTTTAATAATTTCTTAGTTGCTTGTTAATGACCAATTTTTATATAGGATGGTAGACAGCCCTACAACCTTGATGATTGTTGTTCCCTTACCTTTCCAATTAGGACACCCTAGATTGTTTGTGTGTTGATACGATAGTACTGTTTTGACCTAGAATGATTAGTGTACCTAGATGAGACTTCCAACTACTACAGTATGTCCTGACCTTATATACTATTCCTTCAAATTGCATGATTTAGATAAATTTTTTTAGACCTTGATTGTTGGAAAATAGGGACGTCACCCCATTAGTATCAGTTGTAGATATATATATATAGGTTAGTCCTTGATGTGGGGATGTGTGTCTATAAAATTGTAGCTTATGAGATTTATGAGAGATTATAGTATCAGCCGTGATAGGATGTACTAGTCTTTTGGTGAGTATAAATGTGTTATGAGAGATAGGGGCCTATATGTCTTAGTAATGCATCGTTCCTATGGTAATAGAATGTATTAATAGATGATTAATAGGAAGATAATAGTTTGAGCATACCTATAGCCTATGATCAGTTCTTTTTCATCCTTAGTTAAGACCACTTTAAAATAGGTCCAGTCCCTTGGATATAGGTTCCAGTCCATATTTTATTGAAGTTCCATTACCGCCGTACAGCAGAGCAATGTTGGAGGTATTCCTAGATTGACACTATTTAGATGTTCGTTTATTATTCTAGTGTTAGGAAGTGTTACCTTAGATATTGGGTAGGTTAGAGGCTCTAGAAGGAGTACTACCGATCATAAATTTTGAGGACGAAATTTTTCTAAGGTGGGTAGAGTTGTAGCACCCAGTTTTCCAAATGAGGGTAATTTTGAAATTTTGTGTTTATAATTATTTTAGTAATGATATTTAATTCATGATATAATTTTTGGTGATTTTAAATCATTTTAAAATTATTTAAATCAATGACTTGTGGTTTTGATGTTTTGCTAGTGAAACCCTAGAGACTGTTTGACCTAGAGCCTAACCATGTGATTATAATATTTTAATATCATTTTTGGCCTAAGGATATTTTTGCATTTGAACTCTTTGAATTATTTTGATATTATTTTATTATTTATGATATTGTTTTGGGATTATTTGAGTCGGGTTCGAATTTCATCTCAATCCGACTTGTAACGGGAACTCGGGGTAACTTAGACTCTAGTTGGACCCATGCATTAGTTAGCCATGGCCCACATTTTAATTAGTCATGTTAGAAAGATTAGTCATAATCCTAATTATTAGGTTAACCATTTACAGTTTTTATTTTGACCTTTTTACCCCCAAACCCTAACCAAAATTGTTTTAAACACTTGTAACTAAGGGAGGGGCAAACTTGTAATATTCAATGAGGGGGATAACCATTGTGGCCGGCCCTAATAGGAATCCCATCTCATTTCCTTTCTTTGAGAAGTCTTCTTCCCCAAGTGCTCTCAAGCTCTCCCAAGGAAGAAGCCTTTCTCCTTGGATTTTCTCTCCTTTAGGTAATATTTTCTTCTCTTTTATTTCTCCATTTTCCATTTAGGAAAGTTTTAACCATAGGAATGACCCCCATTGTTGTGTCCCTATTTTGTGTCCTCTTGTGTCCATTATGTGTCCTTTAGGGATTTCTATTGTATTATCGTTGTGTCTTATGTTCATGGGGAAAACCCCCAAACTTGGACACACTTTATATTTAAAATATTGATTAAATGAATTAGTTCATATTAAATCTCAGATTTGAATATGTAGAGATGTGTTCTTGAGTACTTTACATTTCATTCATGTATCTCTTATAGATGTGTTCACGTAACATTTATAGATTTGTGTGTGTATATATATATATATATATATTTTTATATATATATATATATATATATATATATATATATATATATATATATATATATATATATATAAAATATATATATATATATATATATATATATATATATATATATATATATTGTAATGAGAGTGTATCTATATTTATATATGTAATAAATGGTTCATGATGATTATATAATCAAGTTTGTGAGTGTGGTTCTTCATATTATTATTGTCATTATTGTTGTGGATAATTAGGATATATATTGTGTATTCTTTTGGCTCAAACTATCTAAATCCGTCATGATTTTTATCCACGTTTTTAATTTCAGCCCTAACTTAGAAATGTCATAACTTCTAGCTCAAAGCTCGGTTTAATCTCCCGTTTTTTTAAAAGAAGCGTATTGAAGTTAGCTTTCCAAAAATATGTATTAATAGGCCTAATTATTTCAGTAACTTTTTGGAGAATTATTTGAGTGTCAGCTGTACGAAAGACAAACGCGTTCTCGGTATTTTTGCGATTCCGGGAGTTTCCGGAAACGAACACGCGATCCGATTGAAGTTTCAGAAAGCTAACATATAGATCTATAACATACATTAATCCTAGATTTTAATTCATGCTGAGATGGTACATAATTGATTATTAGTAGGAGTTACTATTCGACATATGCATTTTGTGCACCCTTGTGTGTAATATAATGTTCTATTTGATTTTAACCCATGTTAATGTATATATATTTTGTAATTAAATAGAGAATGCAAGCATGAGTAAATATTTAAATAAATGATGTATGAGGTGTAAGTATCTTATCTAATGTAAGCATGTATAAGTATGGCTTGTAATGAATATGTAGGTTCCATAGTATGTAATGTATGGTGCATATAGTAGTGCAAGAGAATAAATAAATAATGAATGAATACAAGCAAGAATGTAATGTAATAATAGATGTAATGTATGCAATATATAAGTTAATGAGATGTAATGTTCTATGTTAACACAAATCCTATATTACCTCATGTACCCCTTACACTATGTTGACACTATCACACTTGACACTTTGTTCACTTACACTTTGACACTCTTTGATATGTATACACTATGTATGCCCATTTAACCCTCACTTGCCCCTTTGCCATGTTCACATACACACACATAGCCTCTTAAATAAGTATTTATGAATATAGTTAACTTAGCTATGTATGTATATTATATATATGTTAGCATATTGTGTTGTAATATATAAGTTTATATAACCATTTGAAATGCCATGATTATAGACCTAATGTTGAATACCAATATATGCATGTGTATATATGTGTAGACAAATATAGCTTAAAGTAATAGATTACCTAGTGTATATCCAATGTGAATTCTTGCCTATTTGAGTATTGAATAATTGCATGCTATATAGAGTTGGGTGTATGATGGCTTGTATAGCCTTGTATTGATGTGTGCTTGCTAGGATAGTCTTGGTTAGGCCTAGTAAGGCTTGCTGGGTTAGGACATGACCTAGTTTGACCTAGTTTGACTAGTGTAGTTGACCAGAGTTGACCAAGGGTTGACTTTGGCCTAGTTTGACCTAGATTCATGTATAATACATTGTAGTGCTTTATATTACCCTTCTGGACATGTTGTGACTTGTGTTGTTCTAATTAGGAGCCAGACACCTCTCCTCGGATAGTATCTTTACCTTGGACATTCAGAAATCAGGCGAGTACATTCTCTGATCATTTTATATCCTATTTAGAATTATTTTCCTGCTTTAAATTACTTTACTTGATACTGTCACGTTGGTCACACGGATTGGTACTATATGGATCTTTTTATGAGATGTTATCCCCCTCGGGAGCATCGGATACTGCATGTTTTGTACGTTTCACGAATCATCACGTATCTCTATGCTTCCTCTGATTCACGAATCGCTTGTGACACATGTACTCTCATGTTCACAGAGCCATCATGAATCACCTTCACGTATCACTCATTTTATGAGCCATGTGAAGTTTCACGAATCTTAACATAACTTGAACAGATCCTTGTGTATTGATTGGGGATGGGGGGGTAGAAATAGACATGTGAATATTATCCAAGTAGCTGTAGTCATGAATCACTCTCTTAGCTGTAGTCATGAATCTCCTATGCCATTCGCATGTTTATATTTTACTCTGACTCACTAGTCACTGTTAGTTCTCTATGCATAGTTGTATTTCTATTACAGTTCTCTTTCTCTGTTTACATACTGTATTTCTTTCTGATCCTGTATCTTACTTTACTGCATGATTATATTTTCTAACCTGCTATAATCTGTTGAGATGTACCGTGCTCGCTCCAGTCCTGACTGGACCCGTTGATAAATTTTACAGATAGCCTGGAGGTTGCCTGCTAGCCTAGAGGAGACAGTAGAGGTTGCATAGATAGCTAGGGTTTTTGCTTATAGTTTATTTTCAGTCATCTTGAGTTGTATTTATGAATTACTGTATTTGAGTTTTGAGATATATTCTGAGTTTGTATCTTAGACACTTAGACTTCTATCTGTTGTATCTCTTTTCGATTTCATGTTTTATCTATCTTCCTTTATGCTCTACCTTAGATGTGATTGAGTTTACATTCTGCTATGTCACCCCCATTCGGGGAGTATAAACTGTTTAGTCTTATACTGTTAGATGCATTGAGACCTAGGACAACATTCTACCGCCGACACTGTAGCGTAGGCTGGGCGTTGTTACGTTCTCGTACCCTAACTCTAGGGTACGGGTCGTGACAATTCCTCACCAAGGTGGTCCCCTTTTCAAGCTGCTGCTTAGCTCGGTGCTCGGCCTCCTGAGATAACTACTCCGCGTCATCCAAGTACATGTGTGCCCGCCAGCCATCCTCCAGCTTCTTCAGGGCCAGCTCCAGGCCAGCAGAAGCTCGATTAACTCTGTCGGCCTCCTGGATAATCAGCCCCTTTTCGGTACGGGCAGCTTCGAGCTCAGACTCCAGGAAAGCTAACTTCCTCTGAAGCTCAAGGATCTGCTCCCGCGTGTCAATAACCCCACGGGAGGCAGTCGCTTCCCGAGCCGTAACATCTTCACTCTCGTGAGTTAACTGATCATATAACTGAGACAGATCGCGGAGGTCCTTCAGTATGACCGGCTTGGTCTTATCCCGGGCAGCCCTTATCTTCTCTACGGCATTTATGAGGAAACCGTGCTCTTGATCTATAGCAGCAGACAGATCAGCTTGTCGCAGCACCAGAAGCTGGGCTACCAGCTGATCAGCCTCCAGCAATTTTGCCTCCAGAAGCGCAGCCTTCCCGCCCGACCAGGAAGAGTCTTAAGAATATCAATGTGACCCTGGGCGCATTGCCGGGCCAAGGCAAAAGGGGTCCCCCGTTCAACAATAGCCGCAACCCCTCTCTTCAGGTGGCGATAGAAGCTGTCAACCACGTCCTGTGACGCTTCGTCCAGAACTTCCGTAGAGGATGGCGTCAAAGGAAGTGTGGCTGGCAGTGTTGAGGGGGCCACGCTAGAACTTGCCACCAGGGAGACAAATTCCGAGCAAAAAGATACGCGGATAGCAGCTAACTCCTCCTCCGCCACCCGAAGAGTCTGAACACTCGGCAAAGCAGAAAAGTCGACTCGCGCAGCCGCCTGAACAGAGGAAGACGCAAGGACCATTGTCCCCTGCCCCGGCTGCACCGCCACCTGACTTCCTGAATTTGAGCCAACAGAAGGCCCTTCAATATAAGTCAGAAGAGGAGGGGGTACGCTCCCCTCCGCCAGATCCCCTCCGGCAGAGCCCATCCTGACAGTGTCCATTATCGGCACTGGAGAGGCAGGACCTGTATGTCCAGAGCAACTATCAATCAGTCTAACCCGAAGGATGTGATGATAGAGCATATAGGCCTCCCCACAAGTTAAGATTTGGCTTATCTTACCAGGGAAGGAGCATGGAGGCTGCAGTTCACTCGCAGCTGCCGCGATCTCCTCACCAGCGACCTCCAAGTCAAGTTCAGCTGGTTCTTCTGCCCCAGCCACCCCGGAAAGGGATCCAGCTGGTTCAGCATCACCCCACTGAAATTCAACTGTCTTAGGGATATGTGTAGCAGAGCCCCCGTCACCATGGGTTGAGCCCTCAGCAACGTGGGATTCCTCGGCCGCCTCCGGAAGAACTCCAGCAGAAATAATAGCGGTACACACGTCACTGACCAAAGTGGTTAGGGCTAGATCAACCTCAGCGATCGGTTCTCGAGAAATCGACTCCTCCGACGCCTACAAGAGCAAAGGAAAACGATTAAGCTAAAATACGGGAAAAAGAAGGAGAAGATAGTTATAATTCAAGTTACCTCAGAAATAGCGTCAACATCCTTGATAAGTAACCGACAGGATCTGACAGCAACCCGTTTTATGGAATAAGTCATGCCGATATCAGCCGACTCACTCATGCTTCGCTTACGCGAAGGACCAGGCACATCAGGCTGCTGATCCGCCACCACTTTATTAAACACAATGAGCGGTTGGTCCGTTCCCATCTCGTCCAGAGGTGGGAGAGAATCATCGACACCTTGCTCGCCATCTTCTTCATCCACGGTGGTGGACTCCGAATCTGCCACAGGAACCGCGTTTGCCCTCTGCTTCCTCTTTTTCGACCCCTGAGGCTTCTCTGCCAAGCCAGTACCAACAATAAAACTGGTATGCATGTCAAAGTTAACAGGAAACTTGCTCGCAGTGACATGGTAAAGAGCCGCTAAATATAAAATCTCCCCTTGCGTCTCAGCATCAGGGACCGAGAAACTAGCACGGGTATGAGAAATATTATAGTAAAGCCAGGCCCTGATGCCATCCAGAACGCTGCCTTCAAAGCCCAGGCAAGAGTTGGGACTCTCTAGGAACAACTGGCTATACCCAAACTGGCAGAAAAACCGGCTGGGCAAGTAAGGTTCCTGGTAGACGGTATTGCGGTTGCGATATACTAAGTGCGAGGGACGGATGTTACGCAACCAAGGAAGCATCCTCTCAGGTAAGAGGAGAGGAGGCCCGGCACCGTCAACATATACACTCCCCACCTCTTCAGCAGAAAAATGGAGAACAGACACGAAGAAATTATATCCATCCACCCTCGCCAGCGCCCTCCGACAGGCAGGCATAGAGTTGTATTCTCAGGACATCCAGCGGTACTGGAAGATAAAAGCATTGTCGTCAGTTACACCATCTTCTGGGCCAGGTCTCATCAAAGACCGACAATACAGTAATAGCCACCCCATCAAATAGTGGCAGGGCAACTCGATTCGCTCAAAGTTTATCGCCGGGTCGCGTGTAATAACCTTGGACGAAAAAATACAAAGGCCACGGTGTATACCGCACACCATGGCCGGGAGAAGGGCCAGTCTGACCCCGAAGGCCAGTTTCACGGCAAGAAGGATGAAATTTCGGCTAATCCTCTCAATGGACCCAACTCCTCCGGAGACCACGCAATTCCGTAGCCATACCATCAGGAACCCTGCCAGGAATGCCTTCTTCGACAGCGGCTGAGTATCCTGATAAAAATAATCAAAGGAATCAGTCTGACTCCCAAACGTGTTGCTCAAGGCCCTCGATTTCTTGGCAGTTAACACCAGATCCTGTACTTGCTCTCGGGTCAGAGGATTCCGGGAAGTAACTCGGCCTGAGGCACCTTGCTGAAAAATGTGGGAGAGCCAAGCCCTGGTATGCGAAAGATTCCCCTCAGAGCTACTATCCTTCTTGGTCGTCTGCTGACAGTAACGGTGGTGACACAGTAACTCTTGATAGACAGCAACGAAACCCGGATGTCGTTGCTCCAAATCTTCGAACTCTTCGTTCGTTGGAGTATATACTTCAAACACTTCATTACCCCAGGACAGCCTAGAGACTACGTGCATCTCATGAAGAGTAAGACCAATCTCCCCTCCAAGCGCGAAGAAAGTCCCCGTTTGCTGGTTGTACATCTCCAAGAGAGCCATAAACAACTCCTTGTTGATGGGCTGTCCGTGATATGTGCCCCGGATGACGTGGTAGAGACCAACCTCACACAGGAAAGTCCCATATTCTTGCAGAATCCACCCGGTCAAATTGGCCCATGAAGGGATAGGGCGTATCCAGTTCAAAAATGAGGGCCGGCCAATGGGATAAGACCCTTTCCGAGCAAGTTGATTCAGGAAAGTGTCGGCTTGAGAGAATAATAAATTGGGACCTTGCGCATTTAAAAAGGCACCCGGGGCTAGCCCCATCACGTGGCAGCTGACCGGTTCCCTGCCCGCGTACGCTGATCTAATATGCTTATTGTAGTGGATGTTACCCACGATCATGCCCGACCGGCTTGGGGTCAAGTAGTCCTACATCCTCCTGTCTACCGGCACCATATTGAACCACGCCAATAGAAAATGATGTTCCATCTGGAGGGTATGGATCGCCCTCCCAGCAGAAATAAAATTCAAATTATCAGATATATATAATACCCAGGAGTTCTTCACAGTCAGAGCGTCCCCGAAGAAGAACGTCGACTTCAGGTACTTTCCTTCCAATTTCCCTAAATTCAGCATGGCACAGAGAAAGCGAAAGGACTAGTTCTTGATAAGATTTAACCTCTTCTCAGGCTCGTTCTGAGGTAGTTGCTCTACCACCTGCCGAACTATGTGGTCAAGCCAAACTCCGATGGCAAATTGGGCCTGACCCACCAGAAGTTCCCTCGCTGCGTTAACCAGCAAATTTACTAAAAACAGACAAAAGGAACAAGTTAAAAGAGGGGCTTTGTGTAGTGACCCGCTCCGCCCTAGCGGAACGCTGATTCAAACGGCAAGTATAACGACTCAAACGAGCCGTCGACCCGAAGAGTTGGCATCGACCTGATGAAGAATCGATGCAAGGCTTACATTGGGCCGTCAAGATGAATCCAGACTTAGACTTTCAAGGGCGCGCTCGGAGTATCGCTCGGCCGATGCGAACATCGCTAAGGTGGGTGGCTCCGATGAACCCGTCTTTGCTTAGCCTAGACACATAACAATAAGGACACTATCACGAGAATCGCTAGGCGATAACCCCGTGCATGCTAATAAATGACTCAACGCACCTAGCTAAGAGATTAATCCCACCTTGCATGCTTGTATAGAATATGGAAAGGAACATGGAAAATATGAGAACTCTAGCACCGCGCTCCATGCTCGTGCTACGGCACAAGCTTACGTTCAAAGTCACTTATGCGTTCGAACAATGAAACAATGAATGGGTTACAACAATGAAATGGGAAGACTATCAATATAGTCGTTCCGAGTAGAGTATAGCAACATTGAAAGACTATGGGACCGATGGGTCGCCAAGACGACTCCCACACGAGGAGTTGCATAATGTATAACTGAATGAATGAACGAATAAGTGAATGAATGAATCAACGAATGAAAGAATGAATACGTGAATGAATCGATGAACAAAAGAACAAGTGAAAGAAGAAAAGAAAGGAAAGAATAAATGAAATATAAGAAAGGAAAGAATGGTTAGCGATATATGTGATGGATACGTGCAACGGGGCTCGCTACCCGTGCTGTGCGGACGCCAACCTGGTCGATAACGCATTATGGCTAAGGGTTAGCCTATGGCTCAAGACAACCGTTAAGTTAGAATGACAATAAAATACGAAATGGTCGTGGACGGCTCGTGCACGAGCGAAAAGGGATTCCAAGGACAACGAACGACGATTTCGTGGCCGGCCTAGGCGGAATCATGGCCTACGGGCGGACAGAATGTGCGGCATTGGGCACATAACCAAATGCAGGGTCGGTTATTCAATAGTCTATCAAGGTGTACCAGCCATCACGCTTGATAGATGAGAATGCCACAGGGGAAAATGTCCAAAATGGCTGACATGCCAGCGACCGGTTCATATAGATTTAAGTGGGCTTTGCTGGTGGCAATCCACGTGCAAGTCCTTGCATTGAAATCAAAGTAGTCTAAGTTAACTGAACAAAGTGCCTTCTGAACAAGCTTGAATGTAACACACCAGATAATCGAGAGTAGTTCGGCAAAGGAGTTAGAAAATACGCCTACGACGTGCTAGGACCCGAGGCAGGGACACGCCCTTGAATATCGAATGTTTACATAAATTATGTTAAGTCATTTCATATAAATTATTGACTAACTTGGTTTACTTTGGACAGGGAAGGCCGGACGGTAAGTATGGGTAAGTCATGCATATATTTCCATGCGACACTTGAAATTGGCAACACGAAATAGGCTATGAAATATGCCATGAAACGTATCCTAAGGCAAGATTAGAAAGACAATGAATGATAGAGATGCACAAAAGTAAATGGAACGTGTTTGGTAATGATAGCGTTGTGGGCGAGCTAGCCTCCCCACCAGTGCATAACAATGTACTGATAACCCCACAGTCTACTTGCAGGATACAGGTATCGTCGGCGGGTGCGGAACTTCCATCGAACGTGCTAAGGTGCGGAGCTATCTCTGGAGCCTTGGAGCGTTGCAAGGAGCTGAAGCACCCTATACAGGACATAATGTATCGGAACATCGCCATGAATCATTCCATGTTGTAAGCCACTTGGCACGCCTTTTATGTTTCAGAGAGAGAGAGCTTGAGCGATTTGTAATATCGGCCTAGCGCCGCTTGTAAACTTTTTGAATATCAATAAAGAGTTCGAATTTGCTTCCACTTGTGTTCATTTACTTTCCGCTGCAAATGGGGACACTCTGTGCGACTCTGTGGCCTAGCTCAAATCGGCCGTTTCTGGACTTAGCCTTGCACGGGCGCAACCTAGGCCCGTGCGGCATCACGCCTTAGCTAGGACGATCGCTCCTGCGGGAGCGGGGCGTGACAGATTGGTATCAGAGCACGGCTTTACGTCCTTGGACTTCATTTCGATTTTCTCAGTTTTAAAAGCTCGGTTTTGAAACAAAAGAAGTGTACGCTCTCTCTCGTTGTGCCTTGGGATGTTCCATACAATAAGTCTAATATTTTCAAAAGCTCGTACGAGTACTCGGTTGGACGGGATCGATAGGCGAAGGCCTTTGTGCCACCACGACGGACTTGAGTCAGAAGGAACCGATGCTAAAAGTTAGCAAACGCAGTGCGTGCTTGAATGAGCTTACGCTGACAGCAAACGAGTACACGAGACCGAAGTATAGTTCGAATGGGATGGTTATGCACGTAGCCTTTTGGCTAAGTTGTACCGAGTATCGCGCACCTAGACTCTATGGTGCAAACGAGTTGCGAGCGAGATTGACTATCGCTTGGACGAGAATAAGGGAGACTTAGAACGTGTGTCGATAGAGACGCTACTTGACCGGCACTAAAAGCGAACATGGGAAAATGGTTCTTAGATTTTGAAGAATGAGCGAACGCGCAATTGGATATCTCGATCGGGAGTCAAATAACCGTTTGAGGATTTTTAGAATGACTTGACTCCGAGTGGTGTATGTGATAGCTTTGAAGAAGGAAAAGAGCGAGTGTCGATCACTAGTCGAATGGCTCGAACCCTGAGTGGTATATGGATGTTATAGAAATTGTTCGAGCGAGACTAAAGGATTTACGAATAGAACGAGTATGTTGGCAAGCGATGATATCGCGCAAGCCTTGGAATGAGTAACGCTTGGTTGGTTTCGACTTCGAGAGTCACAAACGAAGATATCGTTCGGACGAATTAAGAATACGTAGTGCGAATCATGAAACGAATGGAGGTCTTGGTCGAAGAAACATAGAAGATCGTGCATGCGATTTTGAATTTAGTCGAAGGGATTGAAACTTGAGTTGAGGTAAAATACCCATGGACGAGATCGAAGATAGCACGATCGAAAGATAGCGTGCATGGAAAACGTTGGTTTGAAGATACGGAAATGACTAAGGGATTGGAATTGATGTTGCTCGATAAAAAGTTAGCACGAGATAATGTGAATTGAGGAATTAAGTTGCACGACTCGAAATTTGTTGCAAAAGGAAGATCGTCAGGTTATGTGCATCATCGATGGTATTGAGGCGTATCAAAGATCGATGTACGATAACTCGGGGGTACTCTGATTCGATGAATGATGACCGTGTTAGAAATTATTGTTTTGAAGGATACTATGTTGGGGATCGGATAGAAATGAATGTTGGATGGAGAGGAAAGTGACTTGATTGTTTGGTGATAACCACAACGACAACGATCTTGTCTTGCGCGAGCGCAACTCTAGCCTCGCATATGCGTCATGTCGGATTTGGGACGATCGTTCCGCGTGAGCGTTGGCATGGTGATTCATGTCCAGCGGGAATGGTCGAACTCAAAATATCATGACATGGCAATTTTGATTGCTTCGACTTGTGGTTTGAAGCGAAGGTGAATTTGAGGATGGTTAGGACTTGCGATTGAAGAATGAGCAAACTTGAGGATTGAGTAGACCCAATCCACGTATCAAAAATGAGCAAGTCTAGACGCAACGCAAGAGTTACGTCCCGATGAGGACGATTATTCTGCGGAAATGTTGACATGGTGATTCATGTCCGTCGTGGACAATCAGACTTGCGTGAGATCGGGGTGCGACATATTGCAAGGCTAGACGACCTTGTGATCGACTACGTGAATTGGATAGGGGAACTGTATCAAAACATACTTGAAGAGATAGATTACAAAAATTGCTAGTACGGATACACGATATTAACATGTCGAGGATTTAGTTGAGGACAACCTATCGTAGGATGACTTTCCGAACGAGATCGAACTTGGAGTGGAGAATGTGTTGATACGAATAGGGTGAACGCTGCTTGATGTTTAGAAGTTTGAGCGAAACGAACTTGGGTAGAAACTCCCGTACAAACGAACAAATGGTTCGACCATAGGATTTGGGGCGAGCGTCGTGCAACGACCTTGCACGATGAGCCACGGACTTGACATGTAACTATGACCTGGTGAGCTGACCTAGCGGATAGGCGGACGACCCTATGCCGAGTGATTGAACCTGTACGATGGCATTTACAGTATCGTCTGGACGGACGATAGACTTGAGACAATAAGACTTAGAGTAGGACGGAGGAACTGGGAGTGTGCGTGAACGACGGCGAGATTGGCCCCAAACGAAGAGAATGATAGGAATGGATGATGCGCAAGTAAAGTTGGTATAACGAATTGAATCATTGATCGGAAGACGTACTCGATGATAGTGTAATACTTGATCTTGAATCAGACGGAAATTGCTTAGACTTGGTCGACTCCGCTAAGAAGAAATCGTATTAATTTCGTAGACAAGAACGCTTGAGAAACGAATCGAATCATCTCGATGACCGAGATAAACGATATATGATACACACATGAATTCGGTTTTAAATCGAAGTTAGCAAAAACGATCGGCAAATCGAAACTATCACGAGTAGCTTGTCCGACTTCGCTAGTCGCTAAGCTTGGTTGAAATGTACGTATTCGGGGGACGCCTTGAATGCGTGCACGATCCAAACTCAGCGATATGATGAACTCGAATGCAGCTGCAAGTGGGTGTTGAGATACGCATAAACGAAAGTGAGTTTGCCTCAGCCTACGACACTCCTAAATGAACACTCGAATTGAATAAGTGCCATCAACTCTAAAATAAATGAAAAGTTACTCAATAAAAATCGAACAAACGTATGTGACACGAAACTTGGAAAGGTATCGAGTATAGTTCGGTGCCATAGAACGATAGAGCCGTTCGATATGGATTGCCTAAGAAACACGACAACTCGAGTTAAGGAATGGTATGATGACCTGCACTCAGGAAGTCTCGAGGACGAGACTTGTTTTGAGTGGTGTATTATGTAGTGACCCGCTCCGCCCTAGCGGAACGCCGATTCAAACGGCAAGTATAACGACTCAAACGAGCCGTCGACCCGAAGAGTTGGCATCGACCTGATGAAGAATCGATGCAAGGCTTACATTGGGCCGTCAAGATGAATCCAGACTTAGACTTTCAAGGGCGCGCTCGGAGTATCGCTCGGCCGATGCGAACATCGCTAAGGTGGGTGGCTCCGATGAACCCGTCTTTGCTTAGCCTAGACACATAACAATACGGACACTATTACGAGAATCGCTAGGCGATAACCCCGTGCATGCTAATAAATGACTCAACGCACCTAGCTAAGGGATTAATCCCACCTTGCATGCTTGTATAGAATATGGAAAAGAACATGAAAAATATGAGAACTCTAGCACCGCGCTCCACGCTCGTGCTACGGCACAAGCTTACGTTCAAAGTCCCTTATGCGTTCGAACAATGAAACAATAAATGGGTTACAACAATGAAACGGAAAGACTATCAATATAGTCGTTCTGAGTAGAGTATAGCAACATTGAAAGACTATGGGACCGATGGGTCGCCAAGGCGACTCCCGAACGAGGAGTTGCATAATGTATAAATGAATGAATGAACGAATAAGTGAATGAATGAATCAACGAATGAAAGAATGAATACGTGAATGAATCGATGAACAAAAGAACAAGTGAAAGAAGAAAAGAAAGGAAAGAATAAATGAAAGATAAGAAAGGAAAGAATGGTTAGCGACAGGTGTGACGGGCACGTACAACGGGGCTCGCTACCCGCGCTGTGCGGACGCCAACCTGGTCGATAACGCATTATGGCTAAGGGTTAGCCTATGGCTCAAGACAGCCGTTAAGTTAGAATGACAATAAAATACAAAATGGTCGTGGACAGCTCGTGCATGAGCGAAAAGGGATTCCAAGGGCAACGAACGACGATTTTGTAGTCGTCCTAGGCGGAATCATGGCCTACGGGCGGACAGAATGTGCGAGCTTGGGCACATAACCAAACGTAGGGCCGATTATTCAATAGTCTATCAAGGTGTACCAGCCATCATACTTGATAGATGAGAATGCCACAGGGGAAAATGTCCAAAATGGCTGACATGCCAGCGACCGGTGCATATAGATTTAAGTGGGCTTTGCTGGTGGCAATCCACGTGCAAGTCCTTGTATTGAAATCAAAGTAGTCTAAGTTAACTGAACAAAGTGCCTTCTGAACAAGCTTGAATGTAACACACCAGATAATCGAGAGTAGTTCGGCAAAGGAGTTAGAAAACACGCCTACGACGTGCTAGGACCCGAGGCAGGGACACGCCCTTGAATATCGAATGTTTACATGAATTATGTTAAGTCATTTCATATGAATTATTGACTAACTTGGTTTACTTTGGACAGGGAAGGCCGGACGGTAAGTATGGGTAAGTCATGCATATATTTCCATGCGACACTTGAAATTGGCAACACGAAATAGGCTATGAAATATGCCATGAAACGTATCCTAAGGCAAGATTAGAAAGACAATGAATGATAGAGATGCACAAAAGTAAATGGAACGTGTTTGGTAATGATAGCGTTGTGGGCGAGCTAGCCTCCCCACCAGTGCATAACAATGTACTGATAACCCCACAGTCTACTTGCAGGATACAGGTATCGTCGACGGGTGCGGAACTTCCATCGAACGTGCTAAGGTGCGGAGCTATTTCTGGAGCCTTGGAGCGTTGCAAGGAGCTGAAGCACCCTATACAGGACATAATGTATCAGAACATCGCCATGAATCATTCCATGTTGTAAGCCACTTGGCACGCCTTTTATGTTTCAGAGAGAGAGAGCTTGAGCGATTTGTAATATCGGCCTAGCGCCGCTTGTAAACTTTTTGAATATCAATAAAGAGTTCGAATTCGCTTCCACTTGTGTTCATTTACTTTTCGCTGCAAATGGGGACACTCTGTGCGACTTTGTGGCCTAGCTCAAATCGGCCGTTTCTGGACTTAGCCTTGCACGGACGCAACCTAGGCCCGTGCGGCATCACGCCTTAGCGAGGACGATCGCTCCTGCGGGAGCGGGGCGTGACACTTTGGCTTATGCGGCCCGGCCTACAAAGGACTTATGCGGTTCTATTGTTGAACATGAGCTTATGTGGCATTAATTAGTATAAGCTTATGCGGCTCTGTCTCGCGTACGCTTATACAATTATGCTTAACGAGGCGTTATACGGCTCAAGTCAGAAGAGCGTTATGTGGCTCAATTCAGAGGAGCTTTTGCAGTTTAGTTTTCGCACAGCCTTATGCGGGTGAATCCTGGAGGGGCTCCATGCGGTTTGGTTCAAAAGAGTCCATGCGGCTCTGATCGACAAGGCGTTATGCGGTTCAGTTTACGAAGTGTTCATGCGGCCCACTAAGACAACTCCCATGCGGCTCGGACATAGGGTATACCCCATGTGGCTCGATTATAGGACATGTATGCGACCCATACAATTCGAACAGTTTACATTAAAGGCTTGTGCATAAAGCATGCAACAGAGCCGTTGTTAGGGTTTTGAAGTATATGACTTTTCCAAGTCCTTACCCTTAACGACAGGATGAACGTCGAAATGAGCTGTGGGTGCTGCAGCCGACGTCGAGGCCACGCCCTTACCCTTCGCCGCAGTCTTCGTCGCAACCTTAGAGGACTTGGGAGCCATTGCTGATGATCAGAGAAGGAAGACAAAGACAAGAACAACAGCTAGGGCAAGAGCAGAAAGTAAAGAAGTCTTTTTTTTCCAAACACGCTGCTATTTATAGGTGGCGCCCATAGACCGACGCATCGATCCATGTGCAGTGTAACCGACTCTTCGGTTATCAAGGCGATCCGACTATTCAAGGCTAAACTCTTGGGATCCTGCCCCAAAAAGCGGCTTTAAATCTGATAGCAAATCAAAGGCAATCAATACAAAGATTTGCACACGTGGCATAAAGACGTGGCAAGGAGCCTATGCGGCCAGACAGTCTATGCGGTACAGATGGCCATGCGGCTGAAGAGGCCATGCGACTGAAACATCCATGCGGCCAGAACATCTTATGCAGCCCGAAGAGTCTTTACATGGCCATGCTTCTTATTCAAAGTATTTTAATTTTGCAAATTGAAAACTTTGAAGGAGGTCTTGTAGAAGCATAGAAAAGAATAAAGAAAGGCCTATACGGCTCCGACAGAAAGATTCTTTTTCGACTCAGGATCCCCATGTGACTCAGAAGTCTATGCGGCTCAGGAGTCCATACGGCTTAAGGGTCCATGCGGCTCGGATAGATCAATGTGGCCCAGAAGAAACCACGTGGCCTTCAACAGTTCTTCTTTATAATCGGCTGCATTTAATGCCTTGACGGCTGCTATGACAAATGACAACTACGACAACTCTGACATAAAGACGTAGTAATGACTGATATGATGGCGTGTCCCTAGGAAAGAGGAGAAAATCTCCTTACAGCTGGAAAAATCCAACAAGTCCCGAGGCCACTCCATGCGGCTGCTGTAGTTATGCGGCCGCCTACTTCATGTGGCTGCCTATCCCATGCGGTTGCCCATCCTCAAGCGGCTGCCCATCTCCATGCGACTGCCTATCCCGATGTGGTTGCCTATCCCTATGCGGTTGTCCATTCTCATGCGGCTGCATGCTTTATACTGCTAAGAGGACCACCCATATACGGCTCTGCGAGGACGGTCCAGTTGAGACACGTGGTGCACTTCGAAAAAAATAAGACACATGGTAGTCTTATCTTCCCTGGAATTATGGGTGCTAATAAATTCTAACAAAAGCAGATTTGTTGCAATCGTCATATTTGCCTTGATCAAATCAAATCAAGCAAATTGGACACGTGGCTGGCTATCACAAATTACAAATATTCATGGCAATCAACATTTATTGCCCACAGAGATTTGATACAATCCATATTAATTACCTAGATTTGCTACAATAAGAATTAATAGCCCAGATTAATTGATCCTTAACCGCCGACTTATCAAGGAGGCAATCATTATAAACCCTAATGATCACACCCTCACTTCTATAAATAGCTAGGTGTCATTCCCTTGCAAACCCTAGAGAATTCAGAAGACAAGAGCAGAGAAAAAAGAGAGAGATCACTACAGAGACATCCAGAGATCTAGCAACCGAAGGCGCAAGGGAGTCTACCCACACGTCCAAGGGCATTTCTTCACCAGAGCCAAGGCTGCGTCCGATCGTCCAAGGAGTAAGACAGAGCTGCCGTCGCTTTCCCGAGCCTCTACCGTCACCCCCCAAAAAAACTAAACAATTGTACTTAGATTGCTGTACCTAGGTTTTCGTCCCTAGGCTTTCTTTGTACAAACGAGTTTGTATTGTAAAGTAAAAGTCCAGTCCTCCGATATAATTGTTCTGTTCTTTTATAATCAATGGCAAACAATACTTGATCACCTTCCTTGATTTTCAAATTCTGAACTCTTGTTGCCTTCCTTGATTTTTGCATCTTGCTTGAACTCTTTCTACCAACACCCTATCATCTTGTGTTTAATAAGGGCTATGAAGATGACTATACTACTATATACTTATTGGTCAACCATATGGCTAGAAGGATTACATTGACAACTAGTAGGCATTGAGGCCCTATTTGATTAAGGATAAGAGAAACCATATTTTCGTAGAAGGATTAGTTAAATCCAAGTGGGTAGAAGCAACATTACTAGCTTTGAAGAATTGATTTTTATTTGATACTACAAAAGAAATTTTAGAATCTATATACAATGGAGAAAGGAAATTGATTTTGATTTTTGGAAGTTTTGAATTTTGAAGGTCTTTGAAAGTGTTAATAATTTATTGGGTTGTAGTTATACATCCTTGAAAAGATATAAATTTAGTTGCAAAGGATTTAAAATTTTAAATGTTGCTGCAAGATTTATGAGTGAGATTGATCAAATTTGGTAAATTCTGAAGGTTTAAATTAAGTCATACGATTCACGATTAATAAGTTTATAAAATTTTGAGTTGTAAGTTTGACGTAGTGATAGTACAAAGTTTGGTTTAAAATATTTGGAAGATAAGAAAACGATTTTGAGGAAAAATTTCAAATTTGAAATTGTGCCATTTGATTTAAGATTTACAAATCTAATTAGATTTTGGGTTTAAAGAGTTGTGATCATGGATATCAAATTTCGGAAAAAAAATGATTATGACTGATAGGATCATTGTAAGTTTAAGTTGGATTGCCAAGAAAAGTTATTTTGGTTGATTAAAGGAATTTACCATTTAAAAGTTTTGATTATGTTTGAAGGACTTAGAAATAGAAGTTATGGTTGATGAGTGCGTTAAAATATTGAGCGATAAATTTTAGATTGCTTTATAATATGCTAAGGGTTTATTTTGAGGATTATTTGAGAATTTTTTTGGAGTTCTAAAGTTATGAAGTGATATTTAATATATTTTTTTTAGATTCATGATTGATGAACTCTTGAGTTTAAAAGTTGGAATGAAAATGTTAAATTTTGGAAAAGTTAGTAGTAAAGTGATAAAGGTTTACTTTATGATTTATGGAAGGGATTTAAATTTTAAGTCTTGATTAAGTTGGACGGCTTAAAGTGAATACAAATTATGGTAGATTTATTTTTGAAAGTTTTTAATAAGAAAATTTTGGAGGGAACTTGAGTTAAAATTTTAAAAGGTAGGCCACCAAGATAGTCCTAATAAGTTAGAAGTATTACATACTAAATGCGATGTCACTCATGACCATAATAGTAGTATATACACAAGTGTTGTTAGTCATCTACCAAGCTATGCGACTGTATCCCAATCTTGAGTTACTCGACCTTCCCTCAAATCTAGATCTTTTATGGTGACCTTCTAACCCATTTGCAATTTGAATAATGATTTAATTGTTCCTTAACTGTATTCTTTTAGGAGACTATCTTCTCTCTAGAACTGTGTCCCTAAATTATTTTACTGGATTCTTAATTAATTTTATTTCATGCTTCAACTTGATCTTCCTTATTTTGTGCATTAGTTATCACCTCATGAACTTCCACTTTCTATTTTAGATCTTTTGGCATCCCTTATCGTGACTTGGATATTCGGAGCACAACACTAGACTTTTTCTTTCAACAAATTCTATATGTAAGGCCTAGACAAGCCCACCTTCATGTAGATATATCATATCCCACTAAAATACGTCTCCTTGTACACTATTTTCATGATATGACCTTCTGTTCAAAATGGCTAAACTATCACCTCTACCATGATAGCAAAATACTTTCTGACGTCAATTAGAGGTCAAACCCTGACTCATTTCTTTCAACCCGATATGTGATTGTGTTCTACTAAATTCCTTAAATGCTTAATTTTGTACTTCATCTTGATTGCTTGACCGATGTTCCCATCACAATACTAGTTTAACTCTTGTAAGTTGGGTAGAATACCTCACAACCCAACAAATCCTTTGTCCTTATGAATCATGTCGATAAGTTCACTTAGACTATAAATTCAGGGGATCCTAAATTATCTAGTCAGTCAAGCCATAATTGAAGAAATACTAGGACAACCGCATAGGCCCACACTTCGGACAAGATTTGATTTTAAAGGATCGTGGACTATTTAATTTCCTTAATCATTTCCACCCTTGCTTATATTTCAAAAATCTTATGCTGCTAAATTAGCTTTAGTTTTGCAAGCTTATCTTTTCCGAGCTTGATTATGACATATTTTATTGGATGCACCCACTAACATATTGTCTAATCAGAACCGGTGCATGATGGTCTGATCAACCTATTGCACTTGGGTTCGCCTTCGTATATTATTTTACGTGGATGCAGACTTAATTAAACTTGACTTAGAGTCTCATCCGCGACAGCCTTGGCAATTCTCTTTTGAATTATTTTTGTCACCTATGAACCCCGCATTCGTACTCAATAGCACCATCTTTGAAACCTTTGTTATTCTTGTCTTTACTTATTTTGGAAAGATAAGGCACTATACTTGCTAGATAGACTCAATGTATCATCTTTGGTTGCCCTATCAGTTATTTATACACAAATATAGATAGCCACCGACCGACTCATGTGGCTGTATCCTCGCCTTTAACTACTCCTCATTCTTCAACTCTAGAATTGTTATCGTGCCCTCCCAATTATTCTTGAGCACTCGAGAATGACTCTAATCGTTCACTTAAATCCAACTCTCAACCAAGACGATTAGTATCCAGTTTTCTCTCAGGGAACCATATCTCCCAATTGTCAAATTATTCTCTTTGAACTACCCAATTCTTTGCTACTTTTTAATTCGTGTTATCAAAAATTTTGTTACCTTCACTAGCGACCCTCAATCAATCCCATAACCCTGATGAATTTTGTGTGTGTCGAATTAACAAGTTCCTAAATGCATAGTTGTGTTGAACTCCGTTTCATCGCCTCCTCCAAAATTTAATTGTATTTTGGTATTGACGAACTCTTCCTATTCCTCAACCCTATCTACCCTATTAATCCTAAATTTTGAGGACGAAATTCTTGTAAGTTGGGTAAGATGTAAAACCCCTACAATTTTTTTAAATTATTATTTTTATTATTATTTAAAAAGACTTAAAAATAAATTTAGGCAATTTATGATTTTTATTAGTAGAAATGACCTTAGCCATTTTTGAGTTTTGGAGCACTAGACGATCATGACTTTTAGCACGGAAGTTGTAGCAGTATGCCTTGACTAGTATATTAACCATGCCAGGGGAAGCCTAGCCATGGTGATATCCAAACTAGGAAAACCAGGCCAAGTTGTAAATTGATTTATTTAAATTATTTTAATTAAATATTATTTTATATATTAATTTTTAGATGACCCGGTTTGTCCAAACCAGCCCGAGCTGGGCCTGGACCAAACCCAAGCCCAAGTAGACATGTGGTGTGACCAAAGGTGGCCATGTAGACACATTTTATGAACGCAGAAATATTTTCTAAATTATTTTAGAATTTTATGTACAATTTCTAATTATTTAATTGTGTGTACAATTTTTAGTATTTTTATTATTAAATAATATTTTACAAAATTGTACATTTTTCTGGACCCGGATAAGGGTGTGTGATAAAGTTCACCCATTAGAGCAATTTTTATTATTATATTAATATTAAAGTTATTTTGTGAACATTTAATAAATATGTTTATCCATTGAGATGTTATTATTATTTTGAGTTGATTATATATATATATATATATATATATATATATATATATATATATATATATATATATATATATATATATATTTATATATATATATATATATAAAAAAAAATATATATATATATATATATATATATATATATATATATATATATATATATATATATATATATATATATATATATGTGTGTGTGTGTGTTTAAATATATTAAATATTTGGATTAGATAATATTTAAATTATTAATTAGATTTTTAAATAGATGGAGGGTGCATATATATATATATATATATATATATATATATATATATATATATATATATATATATATATATAAAGTAAGGAATAGATAAAGTAAAAAAAAAGATAACATGTGGTCGGCCCCACGATGTGGGAACCGACCACAAGAAAAGAACAAAGCAGCAGCAGCATAAGCTTGCGCCCAAGCAAAGGGGCCGAACCCCCCTTCCTCCTTCATATATTATATATATATATATATATATATATATATATATATATATATATATATATATATATATATATATATATATATATATATATATATATATATATATATATATATAAGTTTTAGTAAACCCAAACCCTAATCAATTTTCTACCTCCACTCTTCTCCTTCCTCCTCTCCTCTTCCCGGCGAGCACCTCCACGCCCAGCCACAACAGCCCCGCCTCACGGTCGCCACGACAATGCCACCACCAACAACAAACGACAACAACATCAACAGAAAACAAAACCAAGGTACCTAACTTCTCCATGTGATTTCTCCATCAATTTAAATCCATTTTTAGATCTGTAAATTCGTGTAGAAAGTCCACATGACCCTCTTCGAGATCCCCTAGGTGGATTTTGACATGGCCATCCAAATTGCTCGAAAAATCGATACGAAGTTGGAGAAAAACCACCTTTCTGGAATACTAAAAACTGTTTTAAAACACCAACTTGTCGGGCACTTTTCTTTCTGTACAATAGGATTTTGTAGAGACTAATTAAATACAGTCAAAGACAACATAACCGAGATTGTAACGCATCTTCCGGAATCACTTTTCATCTATTATGTAAAAAGTTACACGTAGTTAAAGTTCTCAAAAAAATATAAAATTTTGTTTTTGAAAATAAGAAAAATACCCCGATACGGCGTGCGTCCTGACAAACCAGGCGACGTGGTCATTCACTATATGCATCGAAAGGTGCGTATGGATGTTGTCGACATGTGGGAACAGATGAAACTCGATTTTGTTGCGTGTGTGCGACGAAATCATTGCGTATCCGTCGAGATACCCCCATATCGACGTTTTACAAACTTGTCCATAACTTCGTACACGTTCGTCGGATCGATACGAAACTTGTGCCAACAGGACCGCATCATTTTTCTGGTCCTGTATGTCTAGTTTGGTTCGATTCTGAGAAGGTTGACCGGGACGCCATTTTGGCTGGCCCACAATCCCACTCAACGGACGATTTTGTGCTCGGCCCACCGGAATCCAAAATTGGACATACCATCGGATTCGTCTCATTAAAACAAATTTTTACACATATAGTTTGACGACTTTAGAGACCGTAGATATTGGCATGCGTTTCGGTGCAAAGCGGGTCCAACGACGGACATCGTTTTGACCCAAAATTACGAATTTGCCCCTGTTCCAGAATTTGACTTTTGGAAAGGCATTTTCTAGTCATATCTTTTATTCCAAACTCGTTCGTGATATTTACTACATCATCCGGAGTCATCTGCAGGATTTGGCTTTTCTTGATTCGTTTATTTGACGGTTCGAGCTACTAGATCATTTCCTTTTGCACATAGCCTCAAGCAAGACACCTTGTCTTTACTGTTTACTTTCTTGCTCAATATTATGCATGTTTTATTTCATATCAAGTTTTTCTTTCAAAATTATATGTAGATGCAAATTACTATATTTTATGCAATTGGCTTAGAGTTAAGGGACTACCATATGTTTAGAGCATCTCATAAACTGTCATGATGTGCCACGGGTTGTGTGAGTTGTGAGTCGCATATAGCTTTGGACGTACGTATCGATCGTACATCGGTGCGTACAGGTCATGCATTAGGATATAACTGCTTATAGATTTGTGTAGAAGACTTGGCAGTTATTAAGGATTTAAACATTGTCGTGGAGACGACATATGTATAGTACCATGGGAAGGGATGGGACAGTTATTAGCGTAGGGGCTACATATTCAGTACACAGATTTGGGTCGATAGTCTCGTATGAGCTCTACTTACTGCCCCGGGGTCGATAGTGACTCGGATAAGCGCTACTTTCTGCCCATGGTCGTTAGTGTCTCTTATGAGCGCTACCTACTGCCATTCTTTATCCCTTTATGCTAAACACCTAAGCTCCTGCATAGAACATTGTCTTTTAAAGTGTATTATTCCACATAAAATGGTTAAGAACCTTTACTTATATATATTTTACTGTTGAGCTCTTACTATTCAGTTTATAGCTTGATATTATGTGTCTTGTTACGTCCCTCTGAGGACCTGGTTATCTCTTCAGGTGCGTGCTTCTGTGATATTTACAGGTTTTCTAGTCGAGGCCATGATCTTCTCCATCCTTTCGAAGATGATTGTACTTGGCTCGTCGTGTTATTTCATCTATTCCTTCTTGTACATTTTATTTGAGATAGTTGGTAGTGGACTTTGTCTCCGTCCAACATTTATACAAATTATAATTTTGTGTTGATTCCTATTTTATATTGATTCTTTTATTGTGGATGAGATTAGTATCATGGATTACTGTATTTCACAGCTTATGTATACATACGATGGTTCGATATATTGGAGTATACTTCATATGTATGCAGCTGGCATGGATACGTACCTAGTCCTATGTATTTTGGGACTGGGGCATGACAGATACCATAAGCCGATAGTAAATTACCCTTAAGGTGTGGAAAAATATGCTTAACTGCGCATAAGTGTGATTCCTTAGGGTTAGCTTGATATCTAGCACATATGCAAACATAAACATAATATCAGGTCGATCAACAGTTAAATATAATAAACTGCCAATCATAACTTGATACTTATGCTGGTCGACTAGTTTGCCACTTTCATCAATATCAAGCTTAGTTGATGTAGCCATGGAAGTCCCGATATGCTTTGCGTCAAACTTCTTCAGCAAGTCCTTCGTGTACTTGGCTTGATTGATGAAGATTTCCTGAGTGTTTTTTTTATTTGTAATCCAAGTAAGTAGTTCAGCTCTCCCCTCATACTTATTTTAAACCCACTCTGCATAAACTTAGCAAATTTTTGACATAATTGTTCATTAGTAGAACCGAATATGATATCATCTACATAAATTTGTACTAACATAATATTATCATTTGAAGACTTGATAAATATAGTTGCATCAACTCTTCCTTTTGAAAGGCCATTTTTAAGTAGGAAGAAACTTAGGCGATCATTCCAAGCTCGAGGGACTTGTTTGAGTCCATAGAGTGCCTTACGCAACTTGAAAACATGATCAAAAAATTTAAAATCTTCAAAACAAGGGGGTTGTTTTACAAAAACTTTTTCTTTTATAAAACCATTCAAAAATGCACTTTTCACGTCCATTAGAAATAGTTTAAAATAAAAAAACTTGCAAATGCACAAAGCATGCGAATGAATTCTAATCTAATAATATGAACATAAGTCTCGTCATAATCAATTTCTTCTTCTTGATTACAACCTTGAGCCACTAGATAAGCTTTGTTGTGTAGAACTTATCCATCCTCACTAAGTTTATTCTAGAGCACCCATTTGGTACCAATTATAGATTGGCCAGTAGGTTTAGGAACAAGTTCCCCAACCTGGTTTCTTTCAAACTGGTTAAGTTCTTTTTGCATGACATAAATCCAAAATTCATCTAGAAATGCATTTGCTACTGATTTAGGTTTTACTTGAGAAATAAATACAATATTTGCAGTTATATATATATCTCTGTTTGAAGAACGTGTACCTAATCTCTTTTATATATCACCTATGACAAGAGTCTCTGGATGATCTGGCATAAATTTTATCTTATTTGGTAGACTCTCCAGATAGTCTTTATCAGCAGCAACATCTTCAGTTGCCTTGGGTGTTTTCCTTGCGTCTTCATCATCGCTGTCACTTGCTATAAGACTGTTGAGCTCATCAAATAAAACATTAATTGGTTCTTCAACAATTATAGGCTTCTTATTAAAGACTATATCCCTTACTCTTGGCAACATAACCAGGAAATATTTCTTTGTCTGCCTTAGAGTCGAACTTATCCAAGTTATTCTTGGTGTTCAGGATAAAACAACGACATCCAAAAACTTTGAAATAATAAATTTTTGGAATGCGATTAAACCATTATTCATAAGGTGTCTTCTTCGATATATGTCGAATCAGCACACAATTTAGAATATGACAAGCTGTACTTACAACTTCAGCACAAAAGTATTTCGAAAGATTATGCTGGTTTAGTATGACTCTAACAATATCTCTTAGAGTCATATTCTTTCGCTCCACAAAACCATTCTGTTGGGGAGTTCCAGGACAAAAAACTCATACGAAAAACCATTTGTATCGTAAAACTTTTTGAAATCTGAATTTACGAATTTGCCTCGATAATCACTTCGGATACGAGTAATCATATTTTTTTTTGTTTTGAACCTTTTTTACAGAAAACCTCAAATTCAAAAAGTGCATCAATTTTTTTGATAAAAAAATCCATGTATATCGAGAGAAATCATCAACAATTACAAAAGCATACAGCTTACCGCCAAGGTTGATGACTCTACTAGGTCCAAATAAATTCATATGAATCAACTGCAAAGGTCTAGAAGTACTTACAACGTTGATGGATGTTAAAGAATATCTAGTTGCTTTAATTTTCTCACAGTCAACACATACCATGTCTCTCTTGAATGATATTTCTGGTAGTCCTTTTACCAATTTCTTCGTAGATAGTCTTGAAATGGTATGTACATTTGTATGTCCTAGTCTCATATGTCATAGCCAACTTTCATCTTGGTTGACTACTAGGCACTTACCTGTACTGATAGTACATTCTTAAAAGAATAAATAAATATTGTCTTCATTGATTCCTTCATAAACCGGATTACCAGTGGACATATCATATATAGAACATTTGTCTTTAACAAAATTAATACCATAACCAATATTATTGACAAGATGAATAATGCTTAATAGGTTATATTTTAATTTTGTTACCAGACAAACGTCTTTTATTACTGGATAGAAAGATATACCAATAGTATCATTACCTATTATATTATCTCTCAGATTATTTTCGAAGGAGACGTATCATTCTCTTTTCATCGATAGCGTTGTGAATAAAGATGCGTCACCTGTCATGTGTCGCGAACATCCGCTATCGAGGATCCATTTGCTTATAGCATGAGAGGGTTGGCCCACCTACAAGACGAGTAAATATGACCTAATTGGTACCCATTTCTTTGAGGGTCCAGCATTGCTAGGTTTGGGTATCCAGGTATATTTATTCATGTTTACTAGCTTTCTGATTTTACAATACTGTGATATGGGACAGTGTTCACCACAGTATCTACAGATAATTCTAGACTGAGTGTCCTTTGATTTTGTACAGATATGAGTCTTTTGTGTCTTCCATGGATACTTGTAAGTGAAAGCATAATTGTGTGGAACATGTGGCTTGCGTGATTTCTTTAATCGTGTCCTATTTGGTATATACTGTGTAGTAGGACATATCTTAGGCAGTGTAACAGGAACAACCTGTTTGCCTAATTTTATCTATAACTTTTTAGAGATTGAACAAGTTGTTATATGTTTCTCAGTCATGTCGAAGCTTTTGTTCAGTGTCTACTCTTAATCTCTTCTCTGAATCATATAGAAGAAGCACTTTTGCATAGTCCTTCTCTCTCTAATCAACCATGCATTGGGCTTCATGAAGACTTATCTTAATATTAGTTAATTCTTTCGCATGGCCTGAGGTAGATGTCTCCTTTATTTCTTTTAACAAATTAGACAATCTAGCCACTTCAGTTGTGTATGCTTTTATTTCTTTTCGAGATTGCTTATATTTGTCTAACACACCTTTGTGTTCATCAAGTAAATCGCTAAAAGCGTCAGAGAGTTCATCAAAAGTAAAATAATCGTATAGAGGGTTATCTGATACCTGATCAAATGCCATTAAGTAAACATATGCAGAGCTGTTGTGTCTTTCTTTATCTTCTGATTTACTGGCCTCACTTTTATGCCAGATGCTTGTATTTGCTTACTTACGACTAGTTGTTGACTTTTGGCTTGATCGTTCATATCGACTGCTCTTCTTGGCTATTCGACAGTCCTTCTTTATATGTCCGGTCTTTTTGCATCCATAGCATATCGGTTTTTCTTTATTGCTTTCTTGGATGTCGTCTTTTTCGGTTTGATTTCTCAAACCTCAAGAACTTTCTAATGTTCTTGACTAGTAGGGCTTGTTCATCACCATCTGACTCTTCGTCGTCAGTGTCTTCGCTGGAGAATCTCTTAGCTTGTACTTTGAAGGCAATAGTTTTTTGGTAGCCTCTTCAAAGTCCTGTAGGTCAAGCTCATGAGTCATGAGTTTACCCATCACTGTCTCTAGTGATATTGTGGTGAAATCATTTTCTTCAATGATTGTTGTTGCCTTCGGGTTCAAATTCTTGGTCAGTCCCCTGAGCACCTTCCTGATCTTTTCATGGTTACTGTAATCTTTACCAAGAGAAGATAGAGGATTATTTATATCAAGAAAATGTGTGAATATTTGTATGATTGACTCATTTGGCTTCATCTTGAAAGCCTCATACTCTTGTGTTAGTCCGTTGATCTTGGATTCCTTTACTTGTGAAGTTTCTTCATGAGTTACCTCAAGAAGTTTCCAAATCTCGTGTGAAGTATTGCATATATATACTCTAATGAACTCAGCCTTATTAATCGCACATAATAGTGCATTGATCGCTCTTACATCAAGACTGGCTTGTGTCTTATCTGAATCCGCCTATCTATTTTGTGGCTTGTCCACAAGATTACCATCAAACACTATTCTTGGTGGCTTTTTGTAGCCGCCTATGACTATCGACCAAAGATCGAACTTATGTGATTTAAAAAGAAACTCATTAATGTTTTTCAATATGTATAGTTTGTTCCATCAAATAGTGGAGGTTTATTTGTGGATTGCCCTTCACTTGTAAATATAGATTTCACGGTTTCCATATATATATATATATATATATATATATATATATATATATATATTTATTTATATATATATATATATATATATATATATATATATATATATATATATATATTTTATATATATATATATATATATATATATATATATATATATAAAATATATATATATATATATATATATATATATAAAATATATATATATATATATATATATATATATATATATATATATATATATACTCTTTTGAGTGTTATATTTGTATATAACTTGTTCTGATATCAATTGTAGGAACGTTGAACACCTCTAGGGGGTGAATAAAGTGCGTGTCTGCAGCAAAAATATATTCACCATTTAAAAATATTCTACGCATTATCACATGTATAGAGAGAGAGGCAAACTATAAAATTAAATGCAAAGAGTAAAGAGCATCAGAATAGCAAACTCATGACACATCGATGTATACTAGTTTTTTCTGAGAGGACTAGTACAGTCTCGAGTACTCTTGCTTGATATTAATCTACTATGGCACAATCTTTAATCGAGCGCTTGCAACTCCTTACAACCACAAGTTTTTATCCGAATGACTCGCAACTTCAAATACGGCAAACTTGAAAACTGAAACATTTTTGGAGAGCCTTCTTTACAACTCGAACAACCAAGCTCTAGATTGAAATAGAATGACATTTGGCTTGGCTAGGAGTCATTAAAGGCTATCTATGAAAGTGAATAGCTATGGAATACTTTTAAATTAAGAGAGAATAGAGGAATGAATGAATGATTTGGAACGGAAACTTCTCCTCTATTTATAGCATTTTTTAGGACAGAACTCGGCATGAGTTCGGGTCCATAAATATTATAATTTGAAAAGTAGCTATAGATATTCAGAAAGACCAAACTATTCTAGAAACAGACTAGCAAAAATTGGGTAGAGTTCGGGCCGAACTCTGGTATGGTTCTTATGTGAATATCTTCTCAAATAATATTAGGCTTTTGATAAGGATATTGGATATGGGTTTGATATAGGATTGGTATAGGAATTAATATCGGATTGGGTATATAGGCAGGCTTTTGAATATGGAGTATAGAAAGCCAGTTGACAATCCGATCAACCTTACATTTTTCATAGACTCAATAAAAAGAAAAAATACATAATAAAATAGAAAATAATTCTTGATCTGCATTTGTACGACGAAGACGATGAGTAGTAGCTTTTTGGAAGTAGACGTTCTTTTTTTACCTGTAATGTGTCATTTGTGTATCGACCAAAGTTTATGTTGATTATCAAAAATCAGGTGTGACTATGACCAATGGGCCAACAATTATAAACTCTGTTGCCTTGACAGAAGAAATTATGATTATTTGTTTGACTCTCTTCCAAGATATATCTCCGCCAACCAACAAATGAACATAAAATGATATGGACCTTCTGTTGTCTTGGCATCCAATAAAATTTAGAGTCGAAATAACTTATGAACTCCAAATGATCCGATCTCCTATAAAGAGAATCCTTTGTTCTCTATCAATTACTTAACTAATCTGTTTGGCTGCTTTCCAATGATCCATCCCAAGGTTTCTTAATATCTGCCTAACATTCCAACTTTGTATGCAAGATTCGGACGCATACACAATTAAGCATAAATTAAACTGCCTATAACTTACAAATAGTTAATTTATTGCATTTTTTAGTTTTAAGACAATTTTTAGGGTACTGATTGAGATTGAACTTCTCCTTTAGCGACAGATTTTACCTGGTTTGCATTAAGTACTTTAATCGATATATAAAACTAGAAAAATGTGTCTACTCCCACTGAGCTTGTTACACACAATCTTCAACAATGTTTACCTCAAAATCAAACGAGGTAACCACTTGGTGACATTTGTAGTACCATTGACGAGAAGCTTGCTTGAGTCCATAAGTGGATTTTTTTTAATTTACAAACCATAATCTTTGGGTTTACTGACGTAAAGTTTTATGTATGTACAATATAAATTATTTCGTCAATGTTACCATTGAGAAACGTCGTTTTGACATCCATTCTTCAATCCACTTTTGAGAGTTTGAACTTCCCATTGTCTGACGAAAGTTGATTGGATCATCTTCCAGTATTCTACAATCTTTCTTACGTTACTGAAAAATATGACAAAATTATCCAAAATTATATTGCTCCTTTCTCTATTAGATCGTGTTATTGGTACTAGTTTTTGAGGTTTATGAGTTTGTACCTCAAGAATATTAATGTCATCTTGAATGGGGGTGCCGCAACGTTGTGTTTTTGGACTCAAAATTCTAAGGAACTATTCCAAAATGACTGTTATGTTTATTTTATCATAAAATCTATATTCTAATTTATTTTATAGAGTTTTTCTAGATTTAATGTTTGTTTAAAAATATTTTTTTCGAGTACGAAACTGTTACACAAGTTGGTGGTTATTGGCGTTGTATCAATGTGAGACTTGTATACCTATTTTTCTATGAATTAAGTAGACTAAGTATTATTATAAATTATTTATAAATATCCTAAAATAAAAATATATTTTTATGATATAAAAATATTACTTTTTGGGTAGATTTAAAGGTATATATGTTAGATTGAATCGGGTAGTCAATATGACTAGTTTAGTATATAAATATTATTGGTCTATATATGGTAAGTCCTTATATGGTATGTCATATATGTGTAATTGATTGTGGATGTATATTCTAGAAGAATATGATGGAGTGACGAAGGATATCAGAGTTAGACCGCAGTATGCACAGTTGCAGGAGACATGCAAGTGTACTTTGTCAATGTTACGGTTTACTGTCTTTTTTTATTACTGTATTATTCTTGTTCATTATTGTCTTGATGTAGGATTGGTCAGTATTTAGCGTCGTAACGTATTTGAATGCCGATGTCAATTTATTGACATTGTATATTGACATTAGGCATTGCGTATATTTTATTCGTGTTCATTAACACGATAGATGACATGAAACCGACACAATTCATGATACATAGTCTATATGAGCATTCATGGTTATGAACGGTGCCTTGGGTGTTTTCTTGTTTAGTTTTTCCTTGGTCCCATGACACGGTGCCTTGGGTGTTTTCCTGTTGAGGAGCTTGTGAGCCTTAGTGACCTGAAGCCTGATATTCTAATCGTATTATCACGTGCATATCACTTAGACTGGTCATAGTAGTTACCCTTTAGTTCATGTATTTTCTTTACAATTTTATTGACATGTTGTATATACCTTGCTATGTCCCTGAGGACTGGTGATCTCTCCAGGTAGTTAGTCATGCAGGAGAAGTTCATCGATTATGATGATATTGCTATTTCAGATTCAGGTACTCACCGTGATTACATATTTTATAATTTACTTGCATTATGTTCTTTAGCCTAGTTTTATAGACCTATATTGTTCATCGGGTCTATTCAAACATATATGTTAATGGACTATATACCATGCGATATTGTTTATTCTTGATATTACTTATTCTGTGGATTGAGATAGGAATCTGTTAGTTGATTTTATAAATAGATTTGGAAACCAAAAACTTATACGTATTTGGGTAGGGATGGAGTCCACTTGATAGGTAGCTGGCCTGTTAACGTATCCTAGGTCCTTCGTATTTTAGGACTGGAGTGTTACATGCTTACTGTTTGTGGATATTATTTTTGGATTGAGTAACAATACCTTGATGTGGAGGTGGAACAGGTGACGATTCTACGGTTTGTGGTAATTGGGGTATGGATGAGTTGGATTCAAATGGTGGATTTTGGGATGACATTTGGGTAGAGGGGTGCGATAAAGGTGGAGTCGTGGAGCTGAGTCTTGAGTTTGGTGTGAGTGTAATAATTTTAGATGGAATAATAAATATGGTGGGTATGGTTGTGGTGTCTTGATTGGATTTCTCTTAAGGGGCGGGTACTAGATTGACAGATGGTGTGATGGTGGCCGGAGACGATGACTCGGAAGGGATCCAGACATGAGACGCAGAAGAGGAAGGACATGGAAGTTTGAGTTGCTTCATAATTGACTCGACGAATTGAACATAACAAGATGTGTAGATATGTGAGGTAACTGGATCAAGACAGAGATAGGCACTCTGGGTGGAGGAATAACCAAGAAAGACACAAGGTGTGGAAAAAAGATATAGTTTGTGAAACTAATATGGATACAACCAAGGATAGCATATGTAAGCCCCCTAATTTTTGGATAATATTTTTAATTATTTTTATTTATTTAATATGGATATTTAATATTAAACTATATTTTATAATCAATACTGACTATAGAGGTACTTTACCGTAGGGGTGAGCATTATTTGGTTTTGGACCGAAAATCGAACCGAACTGAACCGAATAAGAGGTTCGGTTCAGTTTTAAAGAAATTCGGTTCGGTTTCGGTTTTAAAAATACTAAATTTTCTTATTCGATTTTGGTTTTTGGTTTCGGTTTTGGTCCAAAACCGAAAACCGAATAAGAAAGTTTAATTAATTAATTTATATATATATATATATATGTGTGTGTGTGTGTGTGTGTGTGTGTGTGTGTGTGTATACTATATATATAAGTATTAATATATATAGGTACATACTAAATATATATAGGTAGATACTAAATATGTCTATGTATATTTAGTTACTATATACATTAACAAAAAAAGCTCAAAAAAATCAAAAAAAAAATATGAATAAACCAAATAAACCGAAAACCGAACCGATTTAATTCGATTCAGTTTTATTCGGTGTTGGGCCAATTCAGTTCGGTTTTGGTTTCGGTTTTGCTTATTCGGTTTCGATCCAATTCAGTTTCGGGTTATTCGGTTCGGTTTAAACCGAATAAACCGAATGCTCACCTCTACTTTACCAGAGCTTAATTTTGAAGCACAATAGTTATCAATTTCTCAAATCTAGTTCTATATTCGTAATCTAGACGAGTCCACCTTCATTTTGATATATCATATCCCACCAAAACTTGTTCCCTTACACTACATAGTTCTTGTACAACTTTAGGGTCAAAATAGTCAATTTAGCCCCTACCGTAAAACCCTATGTGATTTTCAAGTCTAGTTTGAGACCTAATCCAGATCCAAACCATTTGACCCAATATATGATTTTGATATATTTTTAGACTACTACAAACATGCCATTAGTGTGCCACCTAATTGAGTTGTCATGTGCTATTTATTTTCAAGTGGCACATAAGGCCATTTATTGGACTTTCGGAGCTTATTTCGTTCAATAAATTATATGGGTCCAATACTAGTCCACCAAGCCTCGGTAGAGCATATTCTAGGTTGCCATAGCCTACTCAAATTAATTTAGATTGATTTTTGAAGATTTTTTTATAGACATACCGTAGTTTAAACCAACTCCATGTTGACTTTCCAAATTAGGAACCTCAATATTCACCTATAGATTCAATCTTGCATATCTTTTTATTGGGGCAACCAAACCAAACCAAACTTTACTTAAACCTTATTTAACTACGCCCTAACCCATAAAAATCAAATCCATATATATATATACCCTCTCATAAGGCTGGCTACCTTTTCTCCAACCCTCACAAACCCGACGCTAACCCTATGGAGCCGTCGGCCTACAAGCAACCCCAGCCACACCACCACCAATCTGTCCCACTTTTTCTCCTTCGACCATCTCTCACATGACCCTAATCCCTTTCTATAATGTCCTAGAAAGCCTTATAGAGCCACGACAACTTGGTAAGAAGTTGCAGATTTTAGAAGTCACTCGACGTTGGGTTCCAAGTCTGAATTTGTTCCAGCAGGTACACTGTTTTGTATCTAAAATTTTGTGTACTTTTTGACATCCTTTTCTCCTGAAACCAAAACTAAAAATAATATCTCTCTGTCTATTTTCATGTCCAATTGGTCACTCACGTGATTTTTTATGGTTTGTCTGAGGCGTCCGTTCTACGAAAAGGTATCTAGACTGAACCAAATCTTTTGTGTGCAAGTTTTCGTAAACTTTTGGACCACTTCAACACTTACTATATTTTGGTAAGAATACACACATCCTAAGCTTTTTGCTGAATTAATGAGTTCTACTATTTTTATAAAATCCGGACTTGTCACCATAATGTCGGAACACCGAAAACTCATAGATTCTATGTGCCCATATGCTTCGGAACTTCATTAGACTTGTCCAAAATAATTATTGTGCATGTTTTGATAAGAAAAACATATTTTTACATATTTTTTACTATTTTTCCAGAAATAACATTTATAGGAAAAAAAATTTGTTTCAGGAGCCAAACTATGGAACAAGTCTAAGTATATTGATGTAGAATCAATACAAGACTTGTATGCATATTGTTCCATAATAAAATATATTAATTATTATTTATAGATTATTTATACATAATTTCTAGAATTAAAAGTTGTATTTTTATGTTATTAATATAATACTATTATAGGTAGATTTAATGCCATAGATGTTATATTTGGTATAATAGTCATTATGACTAGTTTTGGTATATAGACTTTATTATGGTATACATATGGTAAGACGATATAGAGTGAGTTATTAGTAGAATACTTATTATGGGTGTACGTGACGGAGGTACCGAGGACATTGGAGTGGGACCATCGTTCTTCTCAGCTAGAAGTTGTAGGCAAGTGTACATTGCCATCGCTACAAATTATTTCTTTATTTTTACTGTTGTTTATATTTTAGATTATCATGACGTTGGATTTAGTCAATATTTAGCGTCCAAATTGGATTCGGGTGCCGGTGTCTATTTATTGACATTGTATATCGACATTACGCATTGCATGCATTATGTCATATTCATTGACACGATTGACCACATGACAACAATACGTTCATGATGCGTGGTTTACATGGGTATTCATGGTATTGACTTCACAGTAGTTTACTAGATTATTTATTGTTCTTGTTTACAGATATGTTGTGTTTGAATTGACTTGCTAGATTCTAGACATGGGGTAGGGAGAACTTGACTACGATATCAGACTATTTATGTTGTGGCTTGTTATTATTGTGTACCTTTATCTCTATAGCAGAGTCTGGCATTTTTTTTATTGATTGTCCTTGGTTCCATGACACGGTACTCGGGCAATAGCGTGCCGAGGAGCTTATGATCCTCAGTGGCAAGGTTTGATATTCTAGGACATATTTTCATATGCACATCACGCAGACCAAACATAATAGATTGCCTTAGATCATATTTTCCATATTTGTATATTATATATATTGTTATGTCTCCTGAGAATCTGGTTATTCCCCATGCTTAGATGGAGAGGAGGGCTACCCATAGGTATATCGTTCTGGAGTCGAGACCGGAGACATACCGGTGCAAGAGGATGAGATAGTGCCAAAGATTTCAGTTGAGTCATGTCAATACCTTACAAGACTTGCTACTTTATTTTCTTTCAGGTTAGCAAACTTGTAGTTGATTACTTATTTTATTCCTCTTTGCTGTGGTGTCAGGATTTCTTTCTCCGTACATTTAGTATCTCTTTTACCACTGGATACTTCACGTATATTTATCTTGTTGGACTTGGTTATTCCATGGTTTACTATTTCTGTGTGGATGAGATTAGCTATGTACGTGTGACCTGTGATATTTTCATAGGATTGTTATAACGATTTATAGCTTAAGAATTTGCTAATGGGCTTGGTAGGTAGTTTGGCCCATTGGTGATATATTGCTAGCATGTACTTGTATATATCGTACTATGTATTTTGGGACTGGGGCGTTACTGCATAGACATTCGTAACTTCATAGTTTAGAGTAGTTGGGAGATATGCCAAAGCGTTGATTGAATGTTAATGTTTTTCTAAACAAATTACATATTTGGGAAGCCCTTGATGTGTGTTTTCGAACCCCCAAGCTCTGAGCTCATATCGAGCTGTTTTCGTGTCCAAAATGGACACGTACTCACTGCACGAGATACGACGCACATGTCCTGCTGTTCGAGCCCCCTATCTCACTGTGCACGACACTTCGGCACACCAAATTTGGTGTGCTCGTGGGGGCCATGACAGTCAGGCCAGCCACAAATTTTCGGGTGAAATGATTGAGTATCGAGGAAGTTTTCGATCTCGCACGGATCACGCACATACTGTGCACGCGCGGGAAAACCGCAATGACACGCACTTCATGTCGTGTCCTGTCACCATGAGGACACGATTCAGGGTGATGGTTGTATAGCCCTAGACCCACTCTTTCATGGGACACGGATACAACCCTTCTCGTGTTGTGTGTCGAGTCCTATTGCACTCGATATGGCTGCACGAGGCAGTCCTCACTGCCAGTTTAGATGATTTTTTCCATTTCGAAATTTGACACTTTGTGTCTAGTTTTTGGACACGAGATAAATAGTATAGACACGTGCACATACTCTAGTATCATTACCAACCATTATTAGTGAGTTTTATGATGGATTTTAGGGTCGAATCATCAAATTCCTATTTTAGGCTGATACCCCTTAAGTGAACTATTTTCCTGAGTTTAATATGATAATTACTGAATTTGTTTATGATGTTAATGATAGGGTTAGTTCACCTACATGTTTGATGAATAATGTTCATGATTAGTTGTGACTTGTGGTGAGCAATGGGATTTGAATTCAGTTTTTGGGTTGCTAGTTGCTAAGGACAGTTGGTTAGTTGAACTGTCATTGGATTTTCCTGAGATTTCATGATGTTGGGCCTATGATTGAACATGGTATTAACTAATGCCTATATTCACTCATTCACACTTGCATTCACTAAAATTCCTGATGACACTGAAATGTTTTCCTATTTAATGATTCATTGGTTTGTTCAAAATCCTGAGATTTTACTCACTGTTTTGTAAATCTGTCACACACACCCTATCTTAAGTCCCTGTCACACATACTCTACTACATGACAACACATATTCCCTATCACTATTGGTTCAACCCACACACACCTGTGCACTCAATACACACAAAAATTTGGATTATGTATACACTGTTGAGACACAACCTTAGCCTATGTACCTACACACATTCACATCTACACACACATAACTGATTATTTTCTCTTGATTGACTGACACATTGGGATTTGTTTGATTAAGTTGATGTATTACATAGGTTTGGGTTCAAATGTATGACCCCATGTTAACCCTATTCATTTCCCCTCTCTTTTAATTCATCCAAGCCAGCCCCTATTCACAGTCCTACATTTCAGTCCCTTGCCATAATTCATTCCATTCCACATACCATTCCATCATCCACTCCATATATTTATGCCAAATCAGTCCACAAGCAGCATGTATACCCCCTTTCAACATATTCATACAGACCCTAAAACCTGTCCCATTGCACCCATTTCAGCCCCTAGATGACAGCTCCTAGACACCTATGTGTGTTGTCCTTAAAAGTCCAATATTTGCTAGCCCTTGACAGTCCAAAAACCAGCCAAGCAACCCTATATTTCAGTCCTATTTAGCCCCCTTTGGCTGTCCATGAATCAGTCCTAACATTGTCTAGGATTCAGACCTTAGCAACCACTTGTTGGCAGCCATGTGCAGTCCAGTTTTCAGCCATGTATGCAACCCCAAAACCCTATCCAATTCAGTCCTAAACTTGCCCCATTGACAGCCTACCAACAGTCCCCAGTTGTGTTATGGCACAACCCTATGTACACATACTCTTGACCTTGCCTTCCCCTCTTTATATCGTTATAAATGTGTTTATATGTATATTGTGCTATATATATGTATATATGATATATGAATTGGTTTGATATGGTTTTGTTAAGCCATGAGTGGTTGTATAGGTATTGGTATAGGTTTAGTCTTATGGTATGGTTATATAGTGTCATTTCTTTATAGGCTTTGGTATAGGAATGTGGTTAGACTGGAATGACTTGTTAGACAAAGTTGACCAAGAGTTTGACCTAGCATGACTAGGTAGTTGACCCAATAGCCTAGAGTTGACCAAGTTGACCTTGACCTTTGACCTTTGACCATAGATAGTTGACTTGACCCTTAGTTGACTTGGTTGACCCAGAGTTGACCTAGTTTAACCTAGACAGTTGACCAGGTTTGATTTAGAGTTGACTTTGACCTAGATTTGACTTAGAATCATGTAGATTGCATCATAAACTTTATTTGTCTTATTTTAAACATAGTATAACCTGTACTGCTCTATTTTAGGACATTGTGACTCCGGTGAAGACATCTGATATTACACTACTCTTTTCAGAGTAGCAGGCGAGTACATTCTCTGATAGTTCTCTCATTTATTTATTAATTACTGTACTTCAGTTCTATTTAGCTGTATGTGATTCTCTGTTACAAACACGTATTGTTATTTTTGAATCCTTGTATACGATACACATACTTACTCGTCTTACCTCTATTATTCGAATCACCATACGAATCACTATTCGAACCACCTATTCGTATCTTCATGTGCTGGTTGGACTTTTATTCGATCGATGTGTCAGATTTTAGATTCATTGTATTAGATGGGCGGGAAAATACTTGATTAGACATGTGAACATTCCCACTATTCGAACCACCCCCTGTGAATGATATTCGAACGATAGCCATCCCACACTTGGCCAGGTGTGCGATGTGCCGGATTTACCCATAGCCGTTTACATGTCTATCTAAGTATTTTAAAACACACTTGGAGAATTTATTCGAATCATTGTTCGACTACTATTCGAATCTCTATTCGTATCACCTTATTCGAATCACCTTATTAGAACAATGATTAGAATCACATTCGACTCATCTTGTATTAGACTCACATTGGGATTACACTCGAGTTATATTGTACTGTCTGAACTCATCATGTTACTCTAGTTCAGCTATATCTTATTTTACAGTCTTTATTGCTATGTTTCTCTTCTTATTTAGTTACCTTACTTTCCTTGTACCTTATCTGCTCTCTACATCATTACTCGTACAAACTGTCATATTCATCAATACAACTGTCTATAACTGCTTTATAGTTCTTTGTCATTTACTTGGGATTTTTTGATGAATTGTACTCATTCCTGTCCTGACTGGACCTGTTGAAAATATTACAGATGCTTGTCCTGAGGATATTTGCCCTACTTGTCTTGGAGTAGGAGATGGCTTAGCTACCTATGGCCCAGACACTCAGGAGTGATCGGAAGACTAGCTAGTAGACTTGGTTTAGTTTTTATGTTTTAGAACTTGAATTGTAATAACTTGAGATACGAGTTTGTATTTGAGTTTGTTTGAGATATTATTATTTAGTAGTTTATAAATGTTGTTGTGTAGTCTTTAGTTATAAACTTCTGTGTTATCTTATCGTTCTTAGACTGTGATTGAGATTCATTATATCTATACTTGTCCCCCGTTCGGAGTTGAGATTTGACAAGTACATTATATAATTGCGTGAGTTGTTGATTAGATAGTAACCTAGGACAGCGTTCTACCGCCGATACTGCGGCATAAGCTGGACATACCCACTTTTCGTGCCCTTACTCTAGGGTGCGGGTCGTGACAAACTTTCAGGTCTACCACCGGTTAGAGATATTGAGTTCAGTATAGAATTGGTACCTGGAACTAAACCGATATCAGATCGAGTTTACAGAATGACGAATTCAGAGCAGGTCAAGGTATATCAGCACATAGAGAAACTGAAAGAGAAGCAGTTCATCCAAGCTAACATATCACCATGGGCAGCACCAGTAGTACTTATGGGAAGAAGGATAGGTCATTCAGATTGTGCATTGACTACAGAAAGCTTAACGCGGCGACAGTAAATAACAAGTACCCACTACCAAGGATCGACGACTTGTTTGATCAGTTGAGTAGAGCTAGAGTTTTCTCCAAAATAGAACTTCGTTCAGGGTATCATCAATTGAGGGTTCGGAAGGAGGATATTCCCAAGACAGCATTCGGGTCGAAGTATGGGCATTATGAGTTCTTGGTAATGCCGTTTGGTTTGACCAATGCTCTAGTAATATTTATGGATTTGATGAACCGCATCTTTATGCCGTACTTAGATCAGTTTGTCGTTGTGTTTCTTGACGACATTCTCGTATACTCGGCTAGTGAAGAAGAGCATGAAGATCACCTCAGGAAAGTGTTACAGGTTCTAAGAGAGAACCAGTTGTATGCTAAGCTCAGCAAGTGTGAGTTTTGGACGGATCGAATTTCATTCTTGTGGCACATCATATCAGGAGCCGGAGTAGCAGTAGATCCCAAGAAGGTAGAAGCAGTGAAGAGTTGGCCGGTACCCAGGACCGTAGCAGATGTGCATAGTTTTTTGGGATTGGTAGGATATTACAGAAGATTCGTATCAGACTTTGCAAGACTTTCAGCACCCATGACCCGCTTGACACGGAAAGACGTGTCATTTGTCTGGTCGATAGAATGTTAGGCATCATTTGAGAATTTGAAGCAGAAGTTGATATCAGCACCTATACTTACATTGCTAGTTGGACCCGAAGGTTTTACCGTTTATTGTGATGCGTCAGGAAGAGGACTTGGATGTGTCCTCATACAACATGGGAAGGTGATAGCATATACATCTAGACAACTTAGGGACCACAAGAAGAATTATCCAACCCATGACTTGGAGTTGGCGGCAGTAGTATTCGCTTTGAAGCTATAGAGGCATTACTTATATGGTGATCGAGTAGATATGTACACAGACCATAAAAGTCTGAAGTACATCTTTACTCAGAAGGAATTGAACATGAGGCAGAGAAGATGGTTGGAATTGATCAAGGATTAAGACGTGGAGCTTCAGTATCATCCAGGCAAGGCTAATGTGGTAGCAGATGCTCTCAGCAGGAGAGGTAGCGCATTTATGTTGACAACGCAGAAGCATATCTTAGAAGACCTTCAGGAGATGGGCATCAAAGTTGTACTTCCTAGTGATGTAGGAATTCTGGCAAGTCTACAAGTTCAATCTGACATAGTAGATAGGATCAAGACAGCTCAGGCACAGGACCCAAGAATTCAGAAGCTTAGGGCAGAGTGTGAGTCAGGACTCAAAAAGGAGATGAGAACTCATGAAGATGGTACACTTAGGTTTGGATCACGTTTATGTGTGCATAATGAAGAAATCAGACAGGAGGTTATGATAGAAGCTCACAGTTCTCAGTATTCTATATACCCTAGAGTGCCCAAGATGTACCAAGATATTAAGCAGCACTTCTGGTGGAACGGAATGAAGAGGAAAATAGCTAGATTTGTTTCCCGTTGCTTGGTATGTCAGCAAGTGAAGGCAGAGCAGCAGAGACCAGCTGGATTGTTACAACCGCTTCCTATTCCAGAATGAAAGTGGGAACACATCACAATGGACTTTATGACCGGTTTACCGAGATCGCCAAGTGGTAAAGATGCTATTTGGGTGATAGTAGATCATCTTACAAAGGTGGCACATTTTCTCCCTTTTAGAGTAGGATAATCTACAGAAAAGTTGGGAAAGCTGTATATGCAGCAGATAGTCAGGCAGCATGGAGTCCCTATCAGTATTGTGTCAGACAGAGATACCCGCTTTACATCATATTTCTGGAAGAGTTTACATCATAGTTTGGGTACCAAGTTAATATTTAGCATGGCTTACCATCCACAGACGGACGGACAATCAGAAAGAACAATTCAGACTTTAGAAGATATATTTTGAGCTTGCACCCTAGATTTTGGAGGATCTTGGAAGAGCCACCTGCACTTAGTCGAGTTCTCGTACAACAACAATTATCAAGCCAGTATCCAGATGGCGCCATTTGAAGCACTATATAGTAAGAAGTGTAGGTCGCTACTAGCATGGGATGATATTGGGGAAAGGAAGATGTTAGGTCCAGAAATGATTATCCAGACAGTTGAAGTGGTTAAGGGAATTAGAGAGCGACTTCGCGTTGCACAGGATCGGCATCGTCATTGGACGGACCAGCATCGTAGGTCGCTAGAGTTTTCTGTTGGGGACCACGTGTTCTTGTGGATCTCACCTACCCGTAGGATCATTAGATTTAGCGTTCGCGGAAAGTTGAGTCCGCGATACGTGGGCCCATTCGTTATCCTTGATAGGATAGGCGATATTACTTATCGCTTATCCCTTCCACCTTCGTTACGAGAGGTGCATGACGTGTTTCATGTATCTCAGTTGTGAAGGTATGTATCGGACCCAAGCAATATTCTCGATCATTCTAAACTGGTCGTTGGTACCAACCTGTCTTACGAGGAACAGCCTGTGTCCGTTTTGGACCGAAGGGAGAATATACTCAAGAACCGAACAATTAACCTTGTTCGGGTTGCTTGGGGTCATCACTCTTTAGGGGAGTCAATGTGGGAACGTGAGGATGATATCCGATCATGGTATCCGCACATGTTTGACTCACAAGGTATATCTCTTTCTGTATACCTTGATTGTCTTAACTCCTCATGCTTGTTACCTTATGAGTAGAATTGCTTGGTGTCATAGATAGTTAAACATAGATATGTTACTTGCTATTGGCATTGTAGAATAATTGCTTACTCGAATTGCTTGTACTTGGATTAGTTTAGCTCCGATGTTTCTACCCTGCTTGGATTTGAAATTTCGGGGACGGAATTTTTCTAAGGAGGGTAGAGATGTCACTCCCCGTTCCCAGAATACGCATTTTAAACACATGTAGCTGGAATGTATTTATTTAATATTCATCATGTATTATTCTATATTTAAATTCCTTTAATTCACATTAGTTAATTTTTTCGTAATTCTACATTCAGTTTTACTTTCTGCTCTGCTTTTGGTCCAGCCTAGTTGGTTTAATTCTGGTGGTTCATCATGAACCGAACCCAGCTCCCCCCACCTACCACCACTCCTTCATTTTAAACCCATCTCCTTTTCTCTTTCTTTATTACTTTCTCATAACTTCTTCTTCCTCATAAACCTCCCCCCACCTACCTAGCCGCATAGGCAAGTGCCAACTTGCTTCTTGGTGGATCTTCATTTGT
>JANAVB010003398.1:4875341-4912841 GCA_029216955.1 Iris pallida
TCCGCTAGCCGTATGGTAGTGCTGAAAGTTGGGGGAGCTCGCCATTTTGTTAAGGTTTCTGCTCAGTGCATCCGCCGTGATGATGAAGATGGTGGATGAAAGTGGATCCCCTTGCCTGACCCCACGAGAGGATCTGAAGAACCCGTCCGCCTGGTCGTCAATAACCGTGGAGAACCTCGAGTTGCTGATCGATCTCCACACAACGTTGGTCTAGGTTTTGGAGAAGCCGAAGGCTCTGAAGACCTAGAGCATAAATTTCCAATCCAGTCTGTCGTATGCTTTCTCCATGTCCAATTTGATGGCAATATTGCCCCCTCTTGCTGGGAACTTCATGCAGGTGACTAATTTTTGAGCCAGCATGATGTTATCTTAGATATTTCTTCCCTAACAAAGCCACTCTGCTCCTCCGAGATGATATTGGAAAGAAAGCCTGCCATACGGGAGGCGATGATCCCACTACTAAAATACAACAATTTAGCGACGGCCATATTCGTCGAAAATCCATCGGTAAATCATGTTACCGACTGATTTTCGACGGATACGGGCTAAAAAAATCCGTCAGGAATATCCTCGTCGCTAAAACTAGCTCGTCGCTAGTCCGCCGCTTCGCGACTAATTAGCGACGGATTTTCGTTGGCAAAATTAAAACTTTTAGCGATGGCTAACCGACGGCTTCCCGTCAACATCGATAGTTTAAATTTTTAATATATTCATAAAATTAGCGACGGACAATTTGTCGCTAAATCGTCGCTAACCATGTATCCGAGGGTTTCTGATACGCAATATCCGTCGCTCAAAGCATCGCTAACCTCGACGGAGTAGCGGCAGAAGAGCGACGGATAATACGTCGCCACCCTTATGGAAATCTATTCCAGAATATGAGCGACGGAAAGTCCGTCACCCTTCCGTCGCAAAATTTTTCCAGAAACAGGCCGACGGACAATCCGTCAGAAAACCGTCGCTAGCTGCAAAAGTCAGTCGGTAACCCGTCAGTAATTCGTCGATACCTGCAACAGTCCGTCGGTAACCCGTCGGTAATCCGTCGCTAACTGAAACATTTTTGAAAAAAATTATAGGAAAGAGACTATTCCCTGTAATATAACATATTCAGCATCCACCATACACAAATATAACATATCCGACATCCAATATATCCAACAAATATCCATATTGCCAACACAATATCTCCAAACATCCAATATATCACAACATACACAAAAAATATCCAACACAATGACCAACACACTATCCCAACATATATAGCAAAATATCCAAACATAAACAACCCAATACAAATAAGTACTAATAGCTAATGAGAACCACGCAGCTCACGCAAACGCTCAGTGATACGATCACGCAACCACCTCGAATAAGTGGGATCGACGGCGGCAGGAGATATGTAGTCCCTTACAAGTGCTGCATGAATAGAACTCCCGGTCTCACTATCTACCGGTGCTGGATGAATAGAACTCCCGGTCTCACTAGCTGTCGGTGCCACTTCCTCCTTAACAGTAGGAGGAGCCACCTCAGCATTCATTGTTTTCCTCAAACGACGTGCCGCTCCTCGGGTCATGTGTGCCCTCTGGTAAAATCAATATTCACAGGGGGAGCGGTTGAAAATGAATGAGATAACTATTAGAGAATCACATAAAACTAACTAGAACTGAATACAGTAATTGACAAATAAATGAGAGAACTATAAGATGTGATACTTGAGTATCAATGCGATACTAGAGTATCGGTATTGTGATTGCGATACCGATACACATAGGAATGGTCTGATACTCAGAGTATCGGTATCGGACCATTCCGTATTGCGAGGGGAACAACACTATAGCGTTGATAGCAAGATAGATAGAGAGAGAGACACAACTAAGTATCACTTGAACTTTAACTAAGTAGCACTTGTAACTAATGTCACCTATTGATACGATGCAATGATCCATTTTAATTACAGTAATACAAAATGACAAAAATATAATACATATAAAGAATTAGAAAACTTACATAAGCTTTGGCAGCCATCTTCTTCGTCATCTCTGTCCAGAAATCCGCTCTGAGTCAATCCTTTGCCCCGGAGCTCAAGTGGACATCCTTGAGTATAGCTCGAGCGAGAGGCTCCTAACAGCATGGTGGTCTCCTTTGTCAAAGGATTCTTGCTCGTCCTACAACCAACCGAAAATTTCTTCATTTCTAATATCTTGAATATGAAACTCTTTTTTCACATTTGGTTCTTATATACCAGAAGATAGAGCCAAATGTGAAGCAGAGCTTCATATTCAAGAGATTATAAATGAAAAAACAAATTGATTGGTACTGGGATGAGCACGGATACTTTAACAAAGGAGACCACTATGCTATAAGGAACCTCTCACTCGAGCTCTACACGAAGGATGTCCACTTGAGCTCCGGGGCAAATTTTTGGCTCAGAGCAAGAATCTGTTGACGGAGCACATCCACCATCTGTAACTGTGAGAGACCCATCTGAGTAGGACGTATACTCTGATAATATCTCCTCCACCACTCAATCCCACTACTGATATCATTCTTGTAAAGGTGATCTCTCAGAGTATATGTCCTACTCAGATGGATCTCTCAGAGTATCTTCTCCGGTTGGTTGTCGGGCCATAGGGTATAGTCTCTCCCGGCCGAGCCAGCCCCACCAGTGATTACATGTCATTACCTACATTAATGCTTACCTATACATTACATTTCATATGTTATCCAAATATTGCATTTATAATACGTAGAGAGAAATGGGTTCATTTATTTAACCTAACCCCCTATTCTATCATACATATGAATGAAACAGATTTCTACGTCCTCCCAAACTGGTTTGTAAACCCACAAACTGAACTGAACTACAACCCGAGCTAACTCAGAGACTCACAAACTCAACCTAGGAATCAAACTCAAAATCAAACCCTAACCCAGAACTCACCCAAACTCCCAAACAACATACAACATTCAATTATATAGCCTATTTATATAAATACAGAAAAATAACAGGGGGGAATAAAAATTGAAAGCCCTATATTTTCAATTTAGCGATGTCACACATATACGTCGGTAAACGTTGCTAATATGAGTGATATTAGCGACGTTCGCCGACTTATCCGTGACGTATGTTTTCTTATACACAAAAAAGTTGCAAAACGTCGCCGATCGTCGGTAATAGTGACGTATTGCGACATTTTTAGAGTACGTCGCTAATTCCTTAAACGTCGACTATGAGCGACATTTAGACAAAACGTCGACTATCAGCGACGTTTAGACAATTTTTCGCTAATGTACACAATTTAGTGACGTTAATTGAACGTCGCTACATATATGTCGCCAATTGAGTAGAGTATCTGCTCACAGTATCGATCAGTATCGGTCCGATACCGATTTCGATTCCTATACCGATTTTGATACCCCTCTCCCCCGATCCGATACTCATAGGATTGGTCCGATCCGAAACCACCTATACCCCCTCCCCCGATCCGATACTCCGATTCGAAACCACTGAAACTCATAGGAATGGTCTGATCCGAAACCACCGATACCACCCCACCCCCTCCCATACCCCGTCGGACAGCAAACCCCCTTCCCCCTCCTACACCCCCCACCCCCGATAGCAAACCCCCACCCCACCCCCTCTCCCCAACAGCAAACACCCACCCCCCTCCCCCTCACCCCCCGACAGCAAACCCTAAACCCTACCCCTGCCCCCCGTCCCGCGTCCAACACCATCCACCCCCCGTCCCCCTCCCTCCCCCTGTCACCGCCGGCCCGCACGACAGTCGGCCCCCGCGACAGCCGGCCCACCCCCATGACCTAAAAACCTACCCCTGCCCCGAAACCCTAAACCCTACACTACCCCCGCCCTCAACAACCTTCCTCTCCCTGCCCCCACTCCCTCCCCCCCACCCCGCCGACCCCAGCGACAGTCGACCCCCCACCAACCCGAAACCATATATGTTATACTAAACAGAGAGAGAGGGGGGGAGGGAGAGAGAGAGAGAGAGAGAGCATACCTGAGAGAGAGAGAGATATCCTGTCGGAGAGAGCTTCGCCGGAGAATGTGACCCGTCGGAGAGAGCTCGCTGGAGAAAGAGAGAGAGGGGGGAAAGAGAGAGAGTTTTTTGGGGGGAATGAAAAAATTTCCCCCATCGGTTCAATTTAAGTTAGGTTACAGTATTTAGCAACGAATTACCGACGGATATATCCGTCGGTGGATAGTCGCTAAATACCCACTAGATTACCGACGAAAAAGTCCGTCGCTAGATAGACGCTAATTTAGCGCACCATTTTCATCAGATTTTGCCGCCATAATGTGCAACATATTAGCGACGGACATGAATTCGTCGCTATAGTTGCATCAAATACGCGACGGATGTGCGACTGATTTTGACACAAAAAACTAAAAAAATTATCCATTGCTTTCTGACGGTAGCCCATCACAACGTAGTCGCGAGACCGTCGCTATCGCCGACGGATACGATCCGTCGCTAATCTTCTGTCGCCGAATTGCTGTATTTTAGTAGTGTCTTGGATATAATCTTGTTAGTAAAGGTACAGAGACTGATTGGGCGGAAGTCGCAGAATGTCTCTGGGTTATCTTTCTTAGGGATGAGAATGAGGTTGGTGGTCGATATGGCTCTGGGATAGGTAGCTCCCTGGAGGAAGGCGGAGGCCGCATTGTGGATGTCAACCTTTATGATATCCCAGCAAGTGCAAAAGAAAACCCCCAAAAATCCATCTAGCCCAGGGGCACTATGCTCATCGAGGCCCAGACTGCTTCTTTTACTTCTTCCTCCGATGGGGACTGTTCAAGCCATAAATTATCGGTGTCGCTGATAAGGTGGGGAACCCTGTCCAGGAAGGTATTATCTTTTAGAACCGTCTCGTTGGAAAAAAGTCTGGAGTAGAACTGTGCGACTTCCTCCTGTATACCCTTTTGGTCAGTGATGCTGGTTCTGTCTTCTGCGATAATCTGATGGAGAGTGAGTTTTTGTCTATGCCCGTTAACGCAAGTGTGAAAGAAGCTCGAGTTGTTGTCCCCCTCGCTGTCCCATTTGATCCTCGCTTTCTGCTTCCAAAAATCAGTCTCGATCTTCAGCCTGAATTTGAGGATGGCTTTGGTGAGGTTCAGAGCCTTCCTGGTATCAGGCGAACTATCGGTCATGTATCTAGTTTCAGTACGATTCACGTCGTCCTCCGCCTCGTGAATAGCTTGGAAGATATCGCCATAAGCTTGCTTACTCCATGCTGTCAGAGCTTTCCTTATTGCCTGGAGTTTTTTGGCCACACGGTAAAGGGGATCAATTTTGTTCGTACTGTTACATGCTTCCGTGACGACCCCTAAGAATTAGGGGTGCTCGCTCCAGAAGTCCAGGAATCGGAAGCTCTTTCTGGAATGATTGGACGTGCTAGTGATTCCAACCAGTAGTGGGGCGTGGTCGAATTTGGTGGCGTTTAGGAACACAATTTCGGAGAGAAGATAGTCTTCTAGATGAATACAGTTAAGGAACAATTAAATCATTATTCAAATTGCAAATGGTTTAGAAGGTCATAATTAAAAGATCTAGAATAGAGGGAAGGTCGAGTAAGTCAAAATTGGAATACTGTCGCATAGCTTGGTAGATGACTAACAACACTTGTGTATATACTACTATCATAGTCATGAGTGACATGGCATTTTGTATGGAATACTTATAACTTATTAGGGTTATCTTGGTGGCCTACCATTAAAATTTTAACTCAAGTTTCCTCCAAAAGTTTCTTAATAAAATTTTCAAAAATAAACTACCAAAATTTGTATTCACTCCAAGCCGTTCAAATTTATCATGAAAAAAATTTAAATCACTTTCATAAATCTCAAAGCAAATTTTTATCATGTTACTACTGACTTTTTCAAAAAATTTACATTTTCAATTCAACTTTTAAACTCAAGAGTTCATAAATCATGAATCTATAAATAAAATATCCATAATAAATCATAATTTTAAAACTCTACAAAAATTAATAGCTCCCTAGATAAAAATTTCTAGCATATTACAAAGCAATGTCAAAATTTTAGCTCAATATTTTAATGCACTCATCAATTATAACTTCTATTCATACTAAGTCATTCCAACATAATCACAACTTTTAAATGGTAACATTATTTGATCAATCAAAACAACCTTATCACATCATTAATATATTTTTATTTTATTTTTATTTTTTTTCAAAAATTTGTAATATTAGCAATCTAACATTAAACTAAATTTCCAAAAATCTTAATGGTCATAAATTTTAAAAAAAAAAACAAAAATCTAAATAGATTTGTAAATCCTCCATCATAGGACACAATTTAAAATAAAAATTCTCAAAAATTATTTTCATAACTTCCAAATATTTTAAACCAAAATTTACCATCATTACTTATCACGACCCGCACCCTGATTAAGGGCACGAGCACGTGGGTATGTCCAGCCTATACCGCAAAATCAGCGGTAGAACGCTGTATATGTCGTCTACAAAAACTATACTAAATATTATAAAGGTACCTATACAGTATATACACTCCGAATGGAGGTGATATAGCAATACAGTCTCAATCACAAGAACAAATTAGGATAGATAGCACGAAATGAAAATATGATAGATGTGAAAACGGAAAAAGAGTTCAACATCCAACACAGCTAGAGAGAAACAAACAACATCACAGAGTCATATAATATATAACTATAAGCTACTACAGTCTAAAACAAAAGCTGGATCGCATGGGAAGACTTGGGAGCCATTCGAAAGCCGAGTTACAACCCGTAAACCAAACAAGGACCGGGGTTATAATCCTTCTCCCGAACAGAACCTAGCCTCCAATCAAAGTATAACATAATAGCACGTAGAATATGTAAAATACAGGAAAAAAATCATCAAGAAATATATAACAGGATGTGAGTACTGAATAGGACGACAATATATAGGATAACTTGGAAACTATTCGGAAGTCGAGTTAGAACCCTTAAACCAAACAAGGACCGAGGTTGTAACCCTTCTTCCGAACAGAACTTAGCCTCCTATGATAAATAATTATAAAAATATGACTTGAATTATTAGAGCGTTATGTGATCGGCTTTGGGTATGTTACAAGGCAGGTTATCCACTTGGCCCGACAATCACATAAAAATCTGGAAAGGGTCATGCCGGCCAACCTGGATAACGAGCACACGAATAAGATCTCGCTACACCCTACGTGAGGTGAGAGTGGAGCAAGCACATGAATATAGTGACATAGGGCTTTGATCACATAGTCCCTAATAATTCCCCACCCCCGAATAGTACAATGGATCTGGACATGACACGTCATGATACGGGATTCCATAAGAGGGTAGCAAGTCCCCTTAGGAATCCGTGTCTATACTAATACAGGGAATAAGACTGAAAATGTACCAATATACCAATAAAATCTAGGAACAACATCCCATGTCATGATCCAACATATACTAGTCCGTGAACTATCGTGACTGGAAATCGAGTAAAACACTACAACTGAATCAGATATAGCAGATATCAAGGCAATAAAAACTATCAGTGAATGTACTCGCCTGTGGTCCTAAGCTGATAAGGAGAATAGGTGCTCAGAGTAATGACAGACCTAAAGATGAGATACCATGAGTCCAAACAGGATTTAATAATGAAAGGAAAGCTAATCTAGTCATGATATACAAGTCAAAGTCAAAACTAGGTCAAACTAAGTCACACCAAGCTAAACTAGGTCGTACTGAGCCAAACTGGGTCACACTAGAACAACCAAGGTCAAACAAGGTCACAGAAAGTCAATCCAAGTCAAACTAGGTCAATTTTGGTCAAAGGTTGACTTACAGTTGACTTTTGGTCAAAAAGTCAACTCTGGTCAACTTTGGTCAACACTGAGTCCACCCTGGGTCAAACTAGTCAAATGTTGACCAATAGTTGACTTTCAGTCAACTGGTCAACTCTGGTTTGGTTTTGGGTCGATTCTAGGTCAAGCATTACTTGAAGTTGACTTTTGATCAAAAAGTCAACTCTTGGTCAACGGGGGTAAAGACTAGCCTAAACTACCGTCATCTAGTCATTACCTACCAAGACAACCTATTTCTAACCCCATCTAGCATTCAGAAACCCAATACCTTATATTACCCAATACCCCCTATATTTACACTTACAAGGTATTTTCGATACCTTGTCCATTATAAAGGAAATCCCTCTAGATCTCAGGATACTAGCCTAGGCTTCTTAGCGTAGCTAGATACTATCCTATCTAGGATTTACCAACCAAGAAATCTAGGTTCTTGGATATCTAATCCATCTTATGGTCATGTTGGTCATCTCAACATTACCTTAAGTATCGTCATGATACTCTAGAGTCAAAACTACCCCGGGTCCCCGTTACAAGTCGAATTGAGTTGAAATTCGAACCCGACTCAAATAACCCCAAAATAATATCATAAATAATAAAATAAATTTCAAAAATATTCTAAAATAAAAAATGACCAAAATACCCCTATTTTTGAAAACTGGGGTGACAAATCTATCCACCTTAAAAAAATTTGTCCTCGAAATTAAAACCAAGCAATCACAGAAAAACACATGCAGAAAACAATACCTCTCAAATACTTCCAAAAAATTCAGTAAAATAAAAATCTCTTAAGGCACAACAACACTTGCAATTAAAAAAAACTGTTGCATGTCCGACACGGACACGAAACCAACACAAAATCTTACCTATCAAAAGCCAAATCACCAATCACCAATGCAAAATATCAAAAATAAATCAAAGAGGTCCAATGACCAAAATATCCTTGGACCAGAAATGATACTGAAAATATTCTAATCACATGGTTAGGCTCTAGGTCAAACAGTCCTTAGGGTTTCACTAGCAAAACATCAAAATTACAAGTCATGGCTGTTTTTCATAAATAAATTTACTTTATTTATTGTGTTTCTGGGAAAATTACAACTGTAGGAATCCGATCTAGAAGACGATCGCTTTATCCCTTAGACGATACGAAGAAGAAAAGCTCTCAAAAATGCAACAGCAATTTAGATATCTATGTATCTGTCCAATGAATGAGAAAAGAACTCTATTTATAGAGTCAAAAATAACTGAAAAGATAACTATCTTCACAACCTGTACATAGTTGAAAATCACGCAGGATTTAACATACGCAAGATTATGAGCAGTTACTGGACGTGGCCTGTAACTGTTGGACACATGGCAATCGTGCATGAGTCGTGTACAAGTTACAGGACACGCAGGTGAGAGATCGGTGGCATGGCTACCACGTACTCCAATTTGATGAAATCCATGCAGGCTTATTGAGGATGAAATCTATGCAGACTTTGGATAGAAAGCTTCATAATTCACGCAGACTTGGTGCAGAAAGCTTCAAAATCCACGCAGACTTGGTGCAGAAAGCTTCAAAATACACGCAAGCTTGAGGAAGGAACATAGAAGTTTGAAATATACGCAGACTTGAGTCAGAACTGCCAGCTGTCTTGATTCGACGTGCCTCGACTGACACAAAATCTCTGACATTGATTGCCTCTTGTTAGTTGTATTAAATGACAATAAGCTCTTTTGGTACGCCAACTTGATGAAGGCTGATTCTTGTTGAAGAAGATTTTGAAAGTCACGCAATAGTCGGCTGTGATCTCTCGAGTTCTGTGCATACGTGGCATATAAGGAGACATTCTTTGACTGTCGTGCTGTCAGTCATAATGACACTCTGACAAATGATGAGCTGTCTCAGCATAACTTTTAAACATTGTCTTGATCAACTCAGCGTGATTTTTAGACTTTGTCCTGATCAACTCAGCGTAACTTTTAGACTTTATCCTGATCAACTCAGCGTGACTTTCATTTTCGAGGCCTACAAAACCCCCTTCAAAGTTTTCGAAAAATGATAAATTATTTCGAAATACTTTGAAATCGAGATGATAAAATGAATTTAGTCACGCCGACATGACTTTAAAGAGAGATTTACTCCGAAATGATTGGACTGTTGGGATTCTCTGCAGTTAGGATCCCGTACAAAGCTCCTAAATCGAGGCAAATAATAATGTTGCCGTTTGGAATTCTTTATGAGCCTATAAATAAGCCATAAACCACTTCTTTCATTCTTTACTTGCTTTTAAAGAGAGAAAATCCACAGAAGAGAAAACTTCATCTTCCCCGACGAACTTCATCTTCACCGACTTCTTTCCCTTCTCAGTAGCAATGACTCCTAAGAAAATCGACGCTCAGGCCAAGGGAAAAGCTCCTGCGACTTCCTCGCGTGCCACCACCGATAGACTCCCTCGACGCGAAGCCACGCATCCTCCTATGCAGCGTAAGTAATGGATGAAGATACGAACTGTTGAAGGCGACTTGATGAAGACGACTTTGATGAAGATGAACTCCACATAGAAATCTTACGATCTTAAAACAAATAATGAACTTCAGAAATATATCCCCCCCTTTTTAGGGCAAAGGATATTAACAAAGTATGCCCCCTCTTTAGGGTCGGCCATACTTCACATCTTCGTGTTTATGAAGCTCTGTGTTTCACGCAAATGAGCATGGCTCTCATGACTCTGCGTGATTTTTCATGTATTGGCAGGGATGTCAATGTTTGAATTATTCACGCAGCTTTCATGACTCTGCATGATTTTTCACATGTTAGCAGAAATGTCCATGTTGAATAATTCACGCAGCTTTCATGACTCTGCATGATTTTTCACATGTTGGCAGAAATGTCCATGTTGAATAATTCATGCAGCTTCTGAGAGTCATCTTCTGGATAGATTAGTCTTTGATCTGTCAGCATATTTTTGTCATTCTCACTTTAAATGTGATTCTGGCAATGATGCGTGACTTTTTATTCTAATCTGTCTGGACTTTGCGTGAATTAGTCATCTGCATGATTTTTGATAGTATACCTGTCTGAAGTCTGCGTGACTTATGAAATTTTTTTCGAACACTGCTATACAAGCATAAGGCTCGTAGACATAGAAAACACATCTGACCTTTGTCTTCTTTTATTTTTTGTAGTGAACATCAGAAGTGAAGAGGCAGATTATGAAGGGCACCTGAGTTTTTTATTTAAACATGATTTATCTCATGTAAAATTTCCTCAGTTTGACCTTCCAGAAGCCAGACTGTCGTTGTTGGCAAATCAAGACCATACAACTCTACTCTGTTTGATGAACGGTGAACCCTTTCAGAGTCTTGATTTGGTTTTCCACAAGAAACCAGCATTTCTGTTCGGGGATGCCATAGCACAGAAGTCACAGCTAAAGGGCATCAGAGAGAAGGTTTGCTTTTATTTCGAAGGTGATGTAGGACAGCCTATGTACTGGCCAAAGGTTTCTAGGGGCTTATCTATCATGAGATTCATGCATGCTAGTTATCCCCGAAAGATGTCCTGGTACTTGACAGAATATCAGCAAGCAAAGGCGAGCCGTATCATTTACAGGAAGGAGGCATTCTTCAGTTCCCCAGAGAATCACGTGTCCGTGTTCCGAGGTTTGAAGCCGGGATGCGTACCACATGAAGACTCATCAATATTGATGCCATTCCGGATGCCTGTTTTCATAAACGAATTCATGGCAAATGAGAAGGCATTTTACCCCACTGATTCGACGCCGAGGATGAACGGCTTAATGAATCAAGAGAACGTGAGGTGGAGGACTTTGGTGCATTGGGCTTTGGAGAAGTTCGAGAGTGAGCTGAAGAAGATAAACCTTTATGACGCAATCGTCAATTCATCATACGGCTTCAGACCCAACCCCTTTCTGTTCCTGGCCTTGGTTGAGAGGTATAACTACAGGACGGGGACATTTATGACTCCCAAAGGGGAGATGGACTTTGCCCTTCATGAGATGGAATACATCTCGCATCTGCCTTCAGGCACGCTGCCGTATGAAGAGTATGTGCCTACGACAGAAGAGCTGAACTTTCTGTTAGAGAAGAATCCTGAGATGGTACACCTGTTTGAAGAGATGATGTGCCATTTCGGCACATATACTCTATATTACAAGAGTACCAAGGAAGAAGCCGGCAACCACATCCAGAAGTAGATGTCCTATCTCTTCATGAACCGTGAAAAGGATGAGAAAAAGATAAACGAGAAGAGATGGTACCAGATTAACTCTTTCAAGCCTCTCTCTGAGAGTGAAATCATTTATTTACTAAAGAAGTATGTTTACAAGGATTTCACGATCGATGAAGACTGGTACGAGTTTAAGGCTGGAACCACCTTCAGCTCGTATGTGAGACAGAGTGGAAAGACTCTGTCAAAGAACGGTCACTTAGCCGGATTCCTATCTCTTTAGTTAAGAAGATTCATCGTTCCTGGCTCCAGCTCTTTAGACAGAATTCATAGAGGCGTTATCTTTGCAGCAGTGCGCCTTATATATGGTTATAAAATAGACTTATTATCAGCGATGACCTATAGACTGAACGCAAGTCTTCGGAATTTTGTAACCAACATGCTATCTGATCAGAGGAGGATGACCAATGAGTTCCCCAGAATAGAGATGCCCTTTACATATCTATATGGTTGGCTTCTCCTTCACCACGACGGTCTGATATCTCCAGGAGCAGGAGGGAGTGGCAGTCTCTTCTTGGAGAAGTACTCTGGGGAAACATTCTGGAAGGTTCACACTCTTCCAGAATGCAAAAATGTTCTGAATCGAGCGTCACATTGGTCCATTCAATGTGTACCTCCACCACTGAGTTATAAAAGCATGCCCTTGAATATGATAGACGGAGATAAGGGGAATAGGCTAGATGATGTAGCCTTTCAGTGGTTGCAAAGAATTCGGCCCTCTCATCTAGTATACCGTCATAAAGAAATGACGTATTTGGAGCCGTATTTACCAAGCCGATTTGCCAGACAATTCGGATATGACCAACTGCATGTTGGGAATGCCACCACCTGCCTTTCTGCTCGTGGGGGGCTTATTGATGGAGCTCGGGCCTGGAGATATTTTGCGGCTAGAGATACAAAAGTTGTATTCTCTATGCCTAATCCTTTATCCAGCACGGGGACGAATATGCTTTACATGTATGCTCGCTTCTATGTTTCGTCAAGCACCTTCATGTCAAATTTCTATCTGAAGACTTTTGTAGCGAAAGACGACCCAGCTCCATCGAAGAGGTCGAAGAAGAAGATCGTTGTTCAACGATTTTCTCCGGAACCGGAAAATGAGACAGCGGAGGTTGAGCCCCTGTATGACTTATTTCAAGAGCAAAATTTTCCTGATGAAGTTCTTCCTTCCATATTTGTATCCCTTTCTAAGAGGAAGAGAAGTGATGAATCTGAGACAGTCTCGAAAAAGAGTACTAAGTCTCAGACATCTAAGAAGAAAAAGAAAGGGGTCTCAGTAACTGCCACTTCATCTTTAGGTGGCATCTCAGTTGATAAAGATGACGCCGCCGATAAAGACGAAGATACCGATAAAGGTGATGCTCCTTTGATAACAAGGAGGTCGAGAGGCAGGTATGTCAAGAAGACCATCGGTAAAATGAAGGGCAATGATCTCCTAGAAACGATTATGAGTGGAGGGGTCTTGCCAGAGATTAATGAAGCGGCTTCCACTGAGAAAACAGAATCTGATGATGTTCATCGTCCAGCAACTTCAGCTGAACGAACTGAGGTAGAGTCCATTCGAGCTCAGGAAACGACTGCTCCGACAACAAGTGGAGTAGTTATTGAACCCTCAGAGACGAGGATGATCCCTTTTGAGCATGGGACAGAGGGCGTCATCCAGGTATTGGATGACCAGATTGAATATTCTGAAGAAGAACCAGCCCCGGCAGAAGTTATGGAACAATCGAAAGTTCCAGAAACTCAGGTAGAAGAAAATATTTCTTTGGCCAGAGGCGATAAAGACGTGCCAACGTCCGAGCTATCAGCTGCTGATGAGTTGTTGAAGAATGTTTGTAAAGACATCGTTCTTCGAACTGATATTCCAGGAGAAACTGAACCGACAGTCAATACTGAACTTGCTATCATTACTGTTCCTGAGATTCATCCATCTCAAGGAATAGATGAAGATGTGAACATCATGGACTCCGGATCAGAGACTCATCTTGAAGCCGGGGATGAAAAAGAGTCTGAAGAAGAAGAAGAAGAAGCTGAAGATGGAGAGGATTGGCATGCTGGCACTTCTACTCCTTATGATGAAGATAAAGTTAGAGGGAACAGAATGGAACTCAGCCCCGAACCTGCTCAATCTCCGAACAATGCTCCAGCACCCAGTAATTCTGGAGCTGGAAGCAGCCACATGAAGCAGGTGTCGGATACCATCATGGACCGGCTACGAGAAGACGCAAGACTTCCTCACCACATAGAATATGAACCTCAGCCTGGTATAATTTTATTTCAGATTCTGTCTTTACTGTTTCTTTTTCTTTAGATGCTGATTATTTTTTTCTTTGACTAACAGGAACTGCTGCAGCAATGAGTTCGACTCATGCTCCACTTATTCAAGCTGATGCTGATGAAGGGAGTTCGTACTTACCAACTTCTCCAGTGGCACATACTTCCGTTCCCAGGATAGAGAATGTTCAAGCTTCTTCTTCAATGATGACAGCGACTCCTGGGTTTGAGACTGGACTAGCAAGAACTCTGGGAATGTATTCAGAGATCATTTACTCATATCTAGATACATACTCCAGACGTTTCTTGAAGGGCGAAGCTATGCCCTTTTCTGAGCTTCGAACTATGATCAATTTCCCACTCATGGCGTTGCGACATGCTGGTTGCGAATCTCAGTGCATCTTCTTCGAACATCTCCTGGATGAGTTGGAAATGACTATCCGAAAATACTGGAAGACTAAGAAGGAAGACATTCATTCTTTAACGGTGGCTGAGATTAGTCAACTAGAGCATAAAGCTCAGTCCCAGCAAGCTGTATTAGAAGCATTTCTTGCCTCTTCTTCTGAGAAATTAGTAGAAAAGGGTGAAGAAATATTAGCTACTCGTCAGAGAGTAGAGCTTCTGGAGAAAGATAAAGCATCCAAAGCTGAAGAGCTGAAGAAGTTGAAAGAGGAGTTGGCTCGTCTTCAAGAGCGAATTGCTGTCATAGAAACAGAGCAAGCTGAGGTCATTGCTGCTTATATTTCTGAAGCTGAACGCTATGAAACTCTTCAAAAGGAGCTAGAGCAGATGCAGACAGAGCAAATTAAAGAAGTTAACCGTCTCCAATCTGCTATTATCATTTTTGATGAACAAAATATCACAGTAGAAGCAGCAGAAAGAGTTCGAAAAGCTCATGAAGAGAAAATGAATGCTGTTCTTGATCGTATCAGGGAGTTAATAACTCCTAATAAGTGAATCTTTTTTATTCTCACTTGTATTCAATGTTTTGATTCTGAATGAAAACAAATGAGAATTCTTGATCTGATTTTTGGTTTTGCTGTTTTGGTAATAATATATTCATAGAAAATATGTTCAGAGGTAAATAATACATGACACATTTCTATAGAATAGAATATACAAATGAACTATGTAATTCTATCAGTTGATATTAAACCAGAAATGATCTTAGTTTAATACTGATTAAAAAAATAGAATTCAGATATAAAAATATCTTTGAACTCAATTTTTCATGAACGGATAAACCGTCAGGTACTAATGAACGGACGAACCGTCGGATGAATGTGATAAATGAACGGATGAACCGTCAGACATTAATGAACGGGCGAACCGTCGGATGAATATGATAAATGAACGGATGAACCGTCAGACATGTAATGAATGGGCGAACCGTCGGATGAATATGTCGCTTCATTTATTTGAGGAACTTCTGCCTATAAATATAGCAGAAATCTAACAAGAACGAACACTTCTACTCTTCAACATAAAAATGTCGTCTAAAGAAGCATCCAAGAAGATTGAAATCGTCCTGAAGGTTCGGAAGGGCACTGAAGAACGCCCTGCCGATCTAGTTCAGCCGAAGGAGTTAGAAGTAGGTGAAGGTTCGTCTGCACCCAAGCCACCACGAGACATTCTATACTTTCTGCTTGATCCAGGAAGAACTGAAGAAGAGGAAGCCATGAGGATGGCTGCTTGCAAATTCCTCGTGGGTTCCAGCAAAGAAGTTCTCAGCTCTTTTGCTGATCGCATTTTCGAGAAGGACGGCAGCGGTCCGCGTCCAAATGTAGAAAAGGATGATAGTGACCTTCTTTAATATCATGTACTATCATATGATGAAATAAAATTTGAATTTTATTCATGCACTTGAACTTTGTCTGATGATTTACAAATATTTATATTTATACATAATACTTTTTGAGGAATTTGCCATTAATAGGCATCATAACAATTCGACCATCCAGTTCTGAGAGTTGATAAGCTCTATTTGAGAAAACTCTGCTCACAACATAGGGACCTTCCCACTTTGCGTCGAATTTGCCTTTGCTCATATGAGTCATAGTCATAGGACGTCTGACTGTTAGAACAAGTTCTCCTTTTTGGTATGCTCGAACTCTGACTTTCTTGTTAAAAGCTCTTGAGCTTCTAGCGTGATAGAATTCGATATTCTGTTGAGCAGATAATCGCTTTTCATCCAGAGCTTCTAACTCCTGAAGTCGAAGACGATCATTATTCTCGGTGGTAAGTTCATTAGCGATTGCTATCCTTAAAGAAGGAATTTGAATCTCTAACGGGAGAACAGCTTCGCATCCGTACACCAGAGAGAAAGGTATACATTTAGTAGTATTACGAACTGTAGTGCGGTAAGCCCACAAACATTCACCGAGTTTCTCACTCCAATTACGTTTGTTAGTAGAGACAAACTTCTTTAAGAGTTTGATGATGGTCTTGTTGAAAGCTTCTGCTAATCCGTTAGCTGCCGGATTACATGCGGTAGAAGCCACATTGTTGATCCGATGATCGTCACAGAATCGAGTAAATTTCTGGCTGACGAACTGTGGTCCATTATCATGAATAATGCGTCGGGGAACACCAAATCTGTAGATGACATGATGCTTGATAAAGTTGATGACATTGGAAGTTTTGACTTCAGATAAAGGAATAGCTTCGGCCCATTTGGAGAAATAATCAGTTATTGCGAGAATAAACCGATAACCTTTTAACGACGGCGGATTGATCGGACCGATAATGTCCATGCCCCAAGCTTCGAAGGGCCATAATATTGTCGTTGGATATAGAAATTCTGAGGGTTGATGAATAAAATCTGCATAGATTTGACAAGCTTTATACTTCCTTGCATATTCGATGGCATCTGATACCATAGTGGGCCAATAATAACCCATACGTCGAATACGGCCTTGAAGTTTTGGTCCAGGCTGATGTGCTCCACAAATTCCATTATGTGCTTCGCAAATAATTTGTTGAGCCTCATCACCGGCAATACATCGAAGAAGTAAACCATCATAAGCTCGACGATATAAGGTTTTTGTAGTATGATTGTAATAGAATCTGAGTGATCGTCGCCTGATAGATGCTGCCTCACTCGAATTGTCTGGAAGAATATCATACAACACGAAATCTAAGAAAGGAAGTCTCCAATCTTTATCCGTATTCTGAGTCTCAGCTGGATTACTGAAGATGAATTCTATGCTAGAATCAGATGAAGATGATAAGGATTTACGACTTAATCCAAACCCTCTTGTTGCATTGACATCATGAGATATTGATTCTTCAATGTCAACTGAAAGTCCTAAAGTTAGATTGTTTTCGAGATAAAATAATTCTCGATTGCAGACAACAATCATTTGTTGACGTCTAATTGGAATAGCTAACACCGCCGCAATATTAGCAAGAGCATCAGCTTCTGTGTTACATGCTCGCCTAACATGCTCGATGAAGAACCCTTCAAATGAAGAAGCCATAGATATAGCCGATCTATGATAAGGAAGTAGATCTTGATGGCGAACTTCATAAGTACCCCTTATCTGATTGACAATGAGTTTAGAATCTCCATATGCTTCCAAATGTTGAATATTCAGATGTTTAGCGAGTTGAAGACCAATAAGCAATGCATTGTACTCAGCTACATTGTTTGAACATGGTTGATCGAGAGAATAAGCTCTTTGGCTAGCAAGACCTTCTGGCGACACAAGGACGATTCCAACCCCAGCGACAATGTTACCATTAGGACCTATTCTTGAAGCTCTGTCAAAGAATAGACGCCAAGTAGGATCTTCTTCAACAATTTGGTTTGAATCTAAGACTTCATCTGGGATTTCCTCATAGAGTTTTGAATTTTCTGGAATTGAATGAGCAGCCAAAAAATTAGCTAAAGCTTGTCCTTTGATTAACTTCTGAAGGATATAGTACATATCATACTGAGCAAGTAAGATTCCCCAGTTAGCCAATCGAGAATTTAAAACACTCGGTTTCTTCATCATGACTCGTATAGGATTGATCCTGGAAATGACATGAATGGTCTGGCCAATGATATAATATCGTGTCTTTTGGACAGCAAACATCAGAGCTAGATATTCTTTTTCGACCGATGAATATCGAGGTTCAGCTCCGGTCATAGTACGACTGAGATAGTAAATGGCTTGTTCATGACCATTTTTATTCTTTTGAGCGAGCAATGCACCCAATGAATGACTCATTGCTCGGGTATATAGGAGGAATGGTATTCCTGAGACAGGAGGTACCAATACTGGAGGGCTCATCAGATATTGTTTTATATCATCGAATGCTTTCTGACATTCATCATTCCAGACAAAAGAAACACCTTTCTTCATAAGTTTATTGAATGGTCTGCAGCGTCCTGAAAGATTAGAGATGAATCTCCTGATATAAGCGATCCTTCCTTGAAATCCTCGTAGCCCTTTTAAGGTGCGTGGAGGACGCATCTCTTGGATGGCTTTGATCTTCTCGGGATCCACGTGTATACCTTTCGAGGTAATGACGAAGCCGAGAAATTTGCCACTAGAGACGCCTAAGAAGGACTTAGTAGGGTTCATCTTTAATTGATGTTTACGCATTAGATCAAAAATAGTCTTCAAATCTTGGATGTGATCCTCTTTTTGTCGACTTTTGACTGAAATATCATCAACGTAGCATTCGACTGTTTTTCGCAAATGTTCACGGAATATAGTGCTCATAGCTCGTTGATAAGTTGCTCCTGCATTCTTGAGACCGAATGGCATCACTGTATAACAGTATGTACCGATCGGGGTTCTGAAGAAAGTGTGTTTCTCGTCATCTGGAAACATTTTAATCTGATTATACCCAGAATACCCGTCCATGAATGACATCCGTTCAAACCCACAGGTATTATCGATCATAACATCAGTAATTGGTAGGGGGAATTCGTCTTTAGGACATGTCGCATTGAGATCGCGAAAGTCTATACAGACTCGGATCTTGCCAGTCTTTTTCAGGACAGGAACTATATTAGCCACCCAATCGGGATGTTGTTCCTCTCTAATAAACCCAGAGGCCATGAGTTTATTGACTTCAGCTTCAATTGCATCCATAATGTCTGGACGAAATTGTCGCTGTTGTTGTTTGACCGGTTTAGCATTCGGCATGATATTGAGTTTATGAGTTGCGATTTGTGGATCAAGTCCTGGCATATCTTCATAACTCCAAGCGAAGACATCGGTGTATTCACGAATAAGTTTGATCATGTCTTGCTTATCGTTTCTGAAAGACTTTCACTAATGAATATTGGTTTGGGAGATCGCTCTTCACCAACATCTATTTGAACAAGTTTGTCTTCAGTCGGAGGTTCTTTTTTCTCGAATCGGAACTCCCATTGATTATCTAACCTTTGGGCCCATTATTCTGATTCAGGTGAGATTTCAAACTCGTCTTCGTTTTCATCATTTTCTTCAGAACTGTCAATGGAGACCATGTTGGAAGACAGAATGTTGCGGTGGAAGTCACCGATACTTGTATCAGAATCCCAAGAGGTAGTACTGGAAGAATTAGATCTCTTATCTTCGTCAGATTCAGAATCTTCATGGACAGTATTGATAAAAGGAGTAGGGGCAATATAACCTAATCCGCATTTTGTCCTACTATATTTTAAAGGAGGGATCCGAACAGGATTCTGGGGCCCTTTGTAGAAGAATATTGGAATGTCTTCTGGCTTTCTACTAGGAACCAAAAAGTATGAAGTTTGTACTGATTCTAGGGATACGTCTGTATGAACAGTCTGTACAACTCCTATGGTTATTATTCTCAAGTCATCTAACAAATGCAAATAACTATGAATATGATTACACACATCAATATACTACAAAGATGGAGACTTTTTATCAAATTTAAAAGTAGCAGTATTTACATTGGAAGAAGGCTGAGCTTTAGAAATTTTAGCCAAATCAATGACTAAAGGGGGAGAAGAAGAATTAGAAGGAGTTTTGTTTCGATTAAGATCGATAACAAATGGCTCAGAAGAGGTGAGCTCCCTTGAAGCCTGAGATGGAAGAGTAGTCCGCCCTCCAACAGGGATTACTAGAGTATCCTGTTTTATATGTGAAGATACAGGAACTGTAGTACGACTACTGACAGGAATGATCAGTATATCTTGAGTAGACAACTGAGGTAATGGAGAGATCCGTCCGCTCACTGGAATAATGAAAGAACTTTCTCCAGAGGGCTTAGGAGATTGTTGCTGAGTAGTTCGACCTTTAACAGGAATTATCAAGGTCTCACTTTGCGGATCCTCTTTCTCCATAGCTTGTATCACCCTTGTATACTCTTCTTTGTACATCCGGGAATCATTGAAATAAGCTTCAACCCCATGGAAAGGATTTATATCAGCAACTTCCTTTTGTACTCTTCCATTGCTGTCAATGTATTTAAAACACTGATGAAGAGTAGAAGGCACCACATTATTTTCATGAAGAAAGGGCCTCCCCAGAAGAAGATTATAAGATCCCACGATCTCGATCACATAGAAAGTAACTTTGGATCTGAAATCGCCTATATGAAGTTTCAGATAAATCTTTCCCAAAGGCTCGTTTCGGCTTTGATTGAATCCCAGGATAGTAGTAACCATCTTGGAAAGCTTCTGAAGAGGGATTTTCAGTTCATCCAACAGACTCTTTGGCATTATGCTTATAGCAGACCCTGGATCAATGAGGATACGATCTATCTTCATTGTATCGATATAACCGGTGTAGTAGAGAGGCCGATCATGTCGATTATCCTCCAGTAGCATGTCATCTTGTGTAAAGATGATATTTGGGATAATCTCTAATATACTGTTGCAATGTAAGCAAGTAGCAGGTTCTTCATCTGGCTTCTTTAATTGTGCAAGGCAAGAGTCAGCCTGAAGAAGGGCCTCACTTAACGTCTCCCGAGTCTCTTTGGAAAGACGTAGAAGTTCAAAAAGGGACATTCTAGCTGGAGTATTAGCAAGTTGAGCTAGAATGTCGAAATTATAAGGTTTCTGAAGCCCAAAAGGAGGGGACTTCTTGATTGGCTTATCAAATCGAACCTGTTATTTGCCTTTCTCAAGAGCTGTGGGCTTGGAAGGAGTAGGTACAACCAGCGCAGTTGAAGGAACAGGTGTAAAAGATGATTCTTTCTCAAGAGGAACAATAGGAGCATCTTTGTCAGCAGGAGGGATATCAGGAGTATCCTCAGGACTCTTGGAATAATCCTTCAGATAAGGTTTCCCTGTTCGAGTAGCACCAGCAAGTGCTTCTTCCTTATCTTTCGGCTCTGTGTCAGAAGTAGATTCGAAAGAAGTCATATGACATGACTTAGTTTTCTCAGCCTTCTTAGATTTTCGGGAAGTACTCTTTTGAAAAGGAGGAGATTCAAAATCTACCACTAGATCAGGATGAATCCATATGATTTCTCCTGTTTCCATAGTGATTGGTACTAATCCTTCAGACTGTGGAGGAGGAATATTTACTATTTCAAGAGTTGCCTTGGGAATAGTAACGATCCCGCTTTCAAGGAGTTGAGGAGGGAAATCTCCGAATTGCATAGAGATGACGTTGGAGGTAACGGTCTTATCTTTCGGAGTAAGAGTGATAGCTCCAGATTTAATCATTTCCTGGATCTTTCCTTTCAGTACATAATATGTACGAACTGTATGACCCAATATTCTGTGGTATGGACAGTATTTAGGGTGATCCGTCTTACCAGCTTCATCAGGTTTCTTGATTTCAGGTAATTGTATTTTATTACTTTTCAGTAGACATTCAAAGATACCAAGAACATCATCATCATCAAAAGAGTATTCTTCTTTGGGGCGAGGTGCTCTTGGTTGTTGGGTCGTAGAGGCAGGAGGAGTTTGAACATTCGATGCATCTTTACTCTGAAGATTAACTTCAAGGGTTTCTTTTCCCTTGCGAGTATTAGATTTAGCATTATTGTTAGTACTTTTACCTGTTTCTTTGGGAGTCATCTGTACTCCTAAACCTTTGAAAGTTTCAGTACTAATTTCTGTGGCTTTGGCACTAACTATGAAGGAAGGCCAATCTTGAAATTGAGTAGATCCTATCCACATGCTGATGATTGGCAACAAATTTGATTTGCATGTGTCGATAGTGACAGCATCAGGAGTTCCAAGAGGCATCTTCAGAGCTTCTCTTCGAAACCGTTCAATGAATTCTTCTGTAGTTTTATTATTTTTCTGCTTGATTCTTATAAGAGCAGACATAGTCATGTCATTGAGCCCTTCATAGAACCGTTCAAGAAACATTTGTTTGAAACCGGCAAATGAGGTAATACACCCATCCGGGAGACTTCTATACCATTCATAAGCCGTTCCTTTGAGACATCCGACAAACACCCGAGTAAGGAGGGCGTCACTTGGTTGCAGCTGGTCAGTCATCACTTCAAAGTGATTAATAAATTGACTCGGAGAAGTGGTTCCACCATAGAATGAGATAGTAGGAGGCTTGTATTTAGGAGGATACGATACTTGCTTCCATTCTATCGGATAAGGTTGCTTGATGCCTAACCTTTGTAAACCATCCTTCTGTTTGAATGCTTCAAATTGAGTTCGGAGATTCCTCAATTCTTCGGTAACAACTCCGGAGGATTGTGGAGTTGTAGCTTGTAGAGAATAGTTGGGAGGAGGAACGGCATTATAAGCACTACCCCCAGCTCCAGAGTGACTAGGAACTGGTTGAGCTTGCCCAGGAGTATTGGATTGTACTGTTGGAGGAACATGTACTGGACTTACACCAGTGTCAATTGGTATGGCATCCGGTACAGTCTGCCGATTTTGCAGCTGGGTTGCCATGAGTTCATACATCGACTTCATAGTATCAGCCATAGATTTTATTTGTTGTTCTAAAGAAGCAATGCTTTGGTCTTGAGGAGTCATCGAAGAAGAAGGTTCATTGTTCAATTCAGTATTCCCATCCACCATATTTGTTGTGACTGTACGAGGGATTATTGATGAATTAGTGGATGTTGTATGTTCTGAATCACTGCTTTGTGTATCAAAGTCATTTGTAGGAGAATTACCCCCAGTAGAAAGAGGTGGAAAGTTAGATTCTCCAAGAAATTCAGAATAATCTTCAGAAACTGAAGTTCTTTTATTAGAAGCCATGACTCTTGATCTGGTGCCTCTATATACTCCATCTGGACTATCAGTTCTACCCCCAGTATCCCGAGAGGTCATGTTGACAGAAGCAAACAGAGGTTCATCTTCATCAGGCATAGGTTCACACTGAATCCGATTGAAGACAGATTATCGTTTATTTTGACACCTGTATTGCATTGTGATTCTCGGTTGGAAATCACATTCATGATCAGCATGGTCATGATCCATTGATTGAAATCTGCATTGAATTATGACTCTTAGTTGGAAGTCACATTCAGCATGGTCATGATCCATTTTCACAGAATTATTCCTTCTCTTCTGTTGAAGGTGTTCTCGTAAATCCGTCTGTGAAGATTGAGGTACATCAGAGAACATTCTTTGTATTTTTTTAGGAATATATTTTCGGTTCTTGGGTCTTGATGGCTCTTGATTATATAGAGAGTGATTAATGTGAGCCACATAATTTCTAGCATACTCTGCATCTGGATCTCTTGCTTTTGTTCCTGATTGGTATGGTTTTTTGACACCAGAAGTGCTTCCTAAACGTATTTGATCAAGTTTTGTCTTAGATCAGTTGGAGGTAACACATTGGTTTTTGAAACTTGGAGTTTTCCTTCCATTGATCTGGATATTTGCAGAGAAGGAAAAGTTGAACCATTCGCTTGATTAGGAGCTGGTAACAGACCCTCTTTTATGGACAAATTATGTGCCCAATTCGAAGAAGTCATAGAAGAAGACATTAAGAAATGTTTCTTCTTAGACTTATTCAAGTTTTGAGACATAGAATGTCCAGAAGGAAGAGTAGTCAAAAGACCATCTCCTTTTCTTTGACTAACAAAACTGTCAGTCAAAGCTGTTCCTGAAGTAAACACTACAGGAGCAGAAGAAACAACTAAAGAGTTATTTCTTTTCGAAGGGACTTTGTGAGTCATTTGTGGAGGAGTTCTAGCAAGACCACCCCCAGTTCTAGTAGAACTTGGCAAAGAAGAAGAGATAGCTAAAGAACTATTCCTCTTAGAGTATGCTGGTGACAATTTGGCTAAGGAGCCAGTATTGTCTGCGTATAAAGTCTTGGCTAAAGAGTCAGATTTTGGTGAAATACACGCTGGAACAGATTTGGCTAAGGAGCCAGTGCTGTCAGCGTGACTATTGACTTTGAGATTGCACGCTGGAACAGGCTTGACTAAGGAGCCAGTGCTGCCAGCGTGACTTTTGACTTTGAGATTGCACGCTAGAACAGATTTGGCTAAGGAGCCAGTGCTGCCAGCGTGACTTTTGACTGCCGTCGACTTCGAGCACACAAGAGCGTACGTGCTTGCAGTAGAGTCCTTGCCAGTGTTAGGAGTAGACACTGTGGCAGAAACTTCACCATTGGTTGCCAACAGATTCTTAGGGACGTAGACAGATCGTCTCTTCGACTTGGCAGTGGTGATGGAGGCTGAAGTGGGTTTGCCACCCTTAGCCCGCTGCATTTCTTCATAGGCGAGTTGATCGAATTGGATCGATATCACCTTCTTCGTCGAGCCGACTGACGAAATGTCGCATTGAGTTGTTGCCATCTCAGAAGAGGAGATGGTTTTCCCCAGCAGAGTCGCCAATTTATTTTCCATAAATAAATTCACTTTATTTATTGTGTTTCTGGGAAAATTACAACTGTAGGAATCCGATCTAGAAGACGATCGCTTTATCCCTTAGACGATGCGAAGAAGAAAAGCTCTCAAAAATGCAATAGTAATTTAGATATCTATGTATCTGTCCAATGAATGAGAAAAGAACTCTATTTATAGAGTCAAAAATAACTGAAAAGATAACTGTCTTCACAACCTGTGCATAGTTGAAAATCACGCAGGATTGAACATACGCAAGGTTATGAGCAGTTACTGGACGTGGCCTGTAACTGTTAGACACATGGCAATCGTGCATGAGTCGTGTACAAGTTACAGGACACGCAGGTGAGAGATCGGTGGCATGGCTGCCACGTACTCCAATTTGATGAAATCCACGCAGGCTTGTTGAGGACGAAATCCACGCAGACTTTGGATAGAAAGCTTCAAAATTCACGCAGACTTGGTGCAGAAAGCTTCAAAATCCACGCAGACTTGGTGCAGAAAGCTTCAAAATACACGCAAGCTTGAGGAAGGAACATAGAAGTTCGAAATACACGCAGACTTGAGTCAGAACTGCCAGCTGTCTTGATTCGACGTGTCTCGACTGACACAAAATCTCTGACATTGATTGTCTTTTGTCAGTTGCATTAAATGACAATAAGCTCTTTTGGTACGCCAACTTGATGAAGGCTGATTCTTGTTGAAGAAGATTTCGAAAGTCATGCAATAGTCGGCTGTGATCTCTCGAGTTCTGTGCATACGTGGCATATGAGGAGACATTCTTTGACTGTCGTGCTGTCAGTCATAATGACACTCTGACAAATGATGAGCTGTCTCAGCATAACTTTTAAACATTGTCTTGATCAACTCAGCGTAATTTTTAGACTTTGTCCTGATCAACTCAGCGTGACTTTTAGACTTTATCCTGATCAACTCAGCGTGACTTTCATTTTTGAGGCCTACAATGGCTTAAAAATTTAAAATGATTAAAATCTCCAAAATCAAAGCATGAATTAAATGACAATAATTAAATGACTAAAATTATAAAATTTAAAATTACTCTCAATTAGAAACTGGGTGCTACAAGTCTATCCACCTTAAAAGAATTCATCCTCAAAAATTAAGGTGGTAGTGCTCCTTATAGGTCAAACATCCCACAAACAAAATCTCAAAATCATGCAGTTCGATAATCATATGCGTCTGTCCAGAATCATGATACTTAGAATCTCTATCATGCTAGTGAGCAAGGCTACGATAATCACAGAGTCCTTGACTAAGGTACATACCTCTAGAATCATGCTATTTAAAATTTTTGTATTGCCGCATGCTCGGCAGCGAAAACCTTAAATTCCTACACCCGAGAAATACATCCATAATCTGACTATATGTCCTCACTATGCTGCTAGCATGACCCTAGAGGATTCTAAATCTCATAATTGAGGCAACCTAGCCCATACGACTTATCTCAGAAAGAAAAATATGAAAAAAATCACATCACAAGAACAAAAAATTCATCAAACGATCAAGGGACAAATGGAATTGAATTTCAAACAGTTATAAAGAGGCAAATACAGAAATGAGATCGAAAGATTGGAACCTGCAATCTGCCCTGCTACTGTCTGACTGTCCTCAACTGTCATGGCGAAAGCTCGCCCCTGCTGGCCTCCCCTAGCCTGCTATACTCTGTCCTGGCCTGTCTGTCTGGCTGTATACGTAGCACAGTTCTTCATCTGGTGGTCTGGAGCTCCACAGAATAAACAAACTCCCAGCCTCATCCTGCAAACCTCCCGGGTGTGCCCGGCTTTCCGCAGAAACCGCACTACATGGCCTGTCTCTAGCCCTGACCCTGCTGCTGGTGGACACGTGCTGGTGCCTGCTGTACTCTGTCCTGGCCTCTTCGGACTCCACGAATGTGGCAATCCTTTAGCTGGTGGTTGGATGCCCCACAGTATAGACATACGCCCAACCTCATCCTGCAAACCTCCCAGGTGTGTCCCGGCTTCCCGCAGAAACCGTACGGAGAAGTCTGTCTCTGGTCCTGTCCCTGGTGCTGAACTGGGGCACCCTGTACTGTACCCGATATAACCCTCTCAAATGCTGCCATCGTCAGCTGGTGGGAGTTCTCTATGCTCTGCCGTAACACCTCTGTCTGGCGGTGAGATGTGTCAGCCTGATGCTGCTGTGCCTCGGCCTGGGCCCTCTGGTCTGCAATATCTGCTGTAGAAGGGCCATCATCTTCTGTGTATCAGTCGGTAGCGGAGGCGATGGTGGAAGAGTCTCAGGAATGACTACGGACGATCCCGCTGCTGGAGGTGGAAGACCTCATGGAACTGTCGTTGCTACTCCCGCCTGAAGGACAGGAACTGAGGTGGCAACTCCCTCAACTGCAGCTTCCGCAGCCAGAGGTGGAGGTCCTACCGGATCGGGCCTCTCTGGAACAGCACTAGGTCTTGCTGCCTGAGAACGGATAATCGCCATCCTGAGGATAGAATGAAACAAGGAGATAAATATGGCACATGATAAGGAATATCAAGGAAGGATAATTGAATTCAATGCAAGAAGAGTTGTCATGGTAATCAAAAGATCAAAAATTTTCCTAAAATGTGATTGAGTAACTCCTATCATATCCTGGATTCTATGTCCTATTCGCAGGCTCGTAATTAGTACTCTAAGTCGAGCACCATTACGAGATCACACTAATTACGACACTGGCATGCATGGGCCACCAAAAAATGTGTCACGACCCGTACCCTGATTAGGGGCAGAAGCACGTGGGTATGTCCAGCCTACGCCGCAGAATCGGCGGTAGAACGCTATATAGATCGTCTACAAAAACTATAATAAACAGTAAAAAGTGTAGAACCCTAGAGGGGGTGAATAGGGAAATAAAAAATAACTAGAGCAACAGAAGCAATATATGACAAATAAAAGTAAAGAGTAAGAAGATCAAACACAAGATGTATCCTGGTATCCTCGCTTGAGGCAATCCAGTCCCGAAACTCTCTCCGGCTTAAATCTACTATTTAATCAAATAGTACACACGAGTTTGGATCCGAAGAACTCGCCAACTTCAACACGAGTTTGGATCCGAAGACTCGCCAACTTCAACACATGAGTTTTCTTACGAAGGCTCGCCAACTTCAAACAAATGAGAAGAGAACTTGTTGATCTTCTAACACGTGAAGATCGAAAATTACAACTCTTAAATACTCTAGCACTTTGGGAGAGGATGACAATTTAAAAGCTTGGTAGAGTATTAATGGTGGAGCTCTTGGTTGTTTAGAAAATTTATGGCAAGAGTTGGTGAAAGCCTCAAGAGAGAGAAGGCTTTCATTTATAGAGAAACCAAGAGTTGGTGGCAATTAATGCTCTGGATACAGCCAAACCGGCATATCGTCTGTATGCAGCGGCATACAGTTGGTATACCGGTCAAATAGTAACGGTCATATTAATATCCGTTGAGAGCATTAAATGCAGCCATTAATGCTAGTCAGAGCAATTCAAAAATCAAATATTTGTAACCCAGTATATCGTCGGTATGCCACGGCATACCGTCGGTATACAGACGTTTTATCATAGAACGTTTTCAGGTAAACAAAACGGTATACCGCCGGTATGCCGGAGCATACCGTCGGTATGCCGGAGCATACCGTCGGTATGCCGACGTTTTGTCACAGAACGTTTTGTGGTCCACAAAATGGTATACCGTCGGTATGCCGGAGCATATCGTCGGTATGCCGACAATTTATCACAGAAACTTTGCGGACATCGAAAACGGTATATCGCCGGTATGCCAGAGCGTACCGCCGGTATGCCGCTCTGTAAGATATTGATTTTTGACTTATACTTTTAGTTAGTCATCCAACCTTAAGTGTTTACAGATATACCTAGACCTTGTACAGACTCGAAAACTTTAAGCAGTATAGGAAGCCGTCTATGCAAGGAGCGCCAGTATCTGCTTCAGTCTTCAATGCAATGAATGGCAGCACTTGAAAGGATAGTCTTTATGTAGTAGAACTTCTGAGAAGATATGAATCTGATGACATAGAAAACTAAACTACGAAGATGCTATTAATATATCAAAATAAAATGTGCCAACAATCTCCTCCATTTTGATAATTGACAAAATAGAGAGATAGCATCTTCAGGGAGTAACTCTCCCATAGGTAGACAACTCTCCCTCAATACGTTTTCTCTCCCTTTGTCACTTAGTCAAAGATGGAAAAAAAATGATGATAATAAAAAAAATAGTCATAAATGTGGAGCACAGTATCATAGATAAAAGCATGTATTTAGATAAAAGTTTAAACAGTGATACATGCAGGACACCCATACTACATAAGACATATTAAAAAGACTCTCTCCTACGAGAGTTAAGCAACATAAGAAAGACAAATATCAAGTCCTCGTAGGACTAAAAAGTACTAGAACCAACAAAACATAGGTCCCCTAAGAACCGCAAAAGACATAATAAAAAACAACCACAATAAACTAAGACACTCATTTATTCGTCACTATCACCAAAAGAAAGCCACCCCTACTCGTCAGTCGAATCATCTCCACCCTCCTGAGCCTGGCAGAAAACACTAAAGGGATCAATGCCGTCTGGGTACATAAAATCATAGGCATTGGGATCAGAGAAACGTGGGGCCTGGTACATTGGATCCTGAAAATTCGGATCCAAAAAAGTGTTCCGGTCCTGAAGAGTGCACTGAATGAAATAGGCCTGGTTATGGAAGTGGGACTGAATCAGAGTGCCAAGGCCATGAGTGTGGACGCGATCTGCTCCTCCGCCTGAGCCATACGCATGTCGAAGTGCTGCTGAGTCAGCGACATGTAGCGGCCAGAGGCAGGAGGAGTAGCGGTAGGTGCAGCAGGAGCAGAAGCCGACGGCTCTTAGGAGGAAGAGGCGCAGGATGTGGAGGCACCACCGATAGAGCGAGAAACAGCAAGGTAGGATGGGACGTCGTTCGAGGAGCAAAGGGAGAGGTCGATTTGCTTGGCTTCCAGAATGAGAGTGATGAAGGAGCCGTAATAAAGATTCTGCTTCCCCGCTGGCAGGATGCCTTTGAAGGCATGAAGGAGAGTCTTTGGGAAGGACCAAGACTTCCTCGCATAGAGGTAGTACATGCATACCAGGGCATCGCCGGTAATGGCATCATAGTTGACGCCCTTGGGATAGAGTGTGCGGCACACGATCCGATGGAGCTCGTAATAGAATGGCTCCAGCTGTGCGGAAAGGGCCGGGATAGCAGAAGGGTTGGGGCCCTTACAAATGATATGACAGAACTCGTCGAAGGGGGTCTCCGCCGAGGAGTTAAGAGCAGCCAAGGCCGGCAGAGCTTTGCCTCTGTCCGGGACGTCGAGGATGTTGGGGATGTCCCGAGCCATGAGACGAAAATGACGATCGTTGACCATCGTCTGTATGGCGCCGTACTTGTCGTCCGGGACCATGTTGCATTAGAAGAGACGGACGACGGTGGGGTAGACGAGCACCTGACGCCCAAGAAGGCATGATAGTCCGGCCTCGTCGAAAAGAGAGACATGGCCAGGGAAGAGATTCCAGTTGATTGTACGGCCCTTAAAGACGTTATGGTGGACGAAGTGTTGAAACCAAGTCTCGGCCACCAAGGAGGAGGTGAAGACCCGCTGATCATATCCATGAGAAAGAGCCACCGGAGTGAAGGGATTGAAGAAGGTGGAGGAGGAATGGGGACGCTTGGGATTGGCCATGGAGAAAAGGAAGAAAGTTGGAGGAGAAAGTTAGGGTTTGAGGTGTGGATGAGAGAAGGATAGAGAATGAAGAGGAAAAGAGGGTTTTTAAGGAGTTGTTGGGAAGGGGAAGGGGGGGAACGGTTATAGAGAGAAGAGGAGAGGTTTGTGGGTTGGAAATGAGGTTAATGGAGAGAAAAGAGGAGTAATGGGGAAGATGAAGAAAGGGGAAGTTAATGTGATGGAAAGTTAGGATATGGGGAAGAGGGAATAATAAATGTGGAAGTGATGGATGGGAAGGGAATTAATGAGAAGAAGAGGGAATAAAGAGGAAAAGAAGGAAAGGTGGGCCCGAATTATGAGTTGAAAAAGCTGTCCGCCGCGAACCGGCATACCGTCGGTATGCCGACGTATGCCGCTTTTTGACACAGAACCTAGTTATGAATCAAAAATGGCATGCCGTCGGTATACCGTCGTATACCGTCGGTGTGCCAGCCAAGAACAACTAAGAGTCAAAAATTAAAATGCCTAATTCTCGGCAAAGAAAAATGAAGCGATCTTCCGGAAGCGGTTTGGTGAAAATATCGGCTAACTGATAAGTAGTATTAATAAATTCAAGATGAATATCCCCCTTTTGTTGATGGTCACGAAGAAAATGGTGTCTAATTTCAATGTGCTTCGTGCGTGAGTGACAAATCAGGTTTTTCGTGAGATTGATCGAGCTAGTGTTATCATATTTAATAGGGGTACAAGTATAAGAAATGCCATAATCAAAAAGTGTTTGTGACATCCAAAGAATTTGTGCACAACAGCAACCGGCCACAATATATTCGGCCTCCATGGTTGAAAGAGCAACAGAATTTTGTTTCTTACTAAACTACGATACCAACAATTTCCCAAGGAATTGGCATGTGCCGCTAGTGCTCTTTCGGTCAATCTCGCATCCGTCAAAATCTGCATCCGAGAAGCCGTGAAGCTCAAAGGATGAAGATTTCAGATACCAAAGGCCCATGTTCACGGTACCTTTGAGATATCGAAAAATACGCTTTACGGCACATAAGTGCGATTCCTTTAGATTTGCTTGATAACATGCACAAAGACATACACTAAACATGATATATGGACGGCTAGCAGTTAGATAAAGTAAACTACCAATCATACCTCTATACTTACGGATGTCAACCGATGTGCCATCTTTATCATTGTCAAGCTTTGTCGTTGTTGCCATAGGAGTCCTCATTGATTTGGATGAGTCAAGTTCAAAACGCTTGAGGAGATCCTTTGTATATTTTGCTTGATTAATGAAGGTCCCTTTGGGTCCTTGTTTGATTTGTAATCCCAAAAAGAATGATAGCTCACCCATCATACTTATTTCAAATTTCATCCTGCATAACTTTAGCAAATTCTACACAAAGTGTATTGTTAGTAGAACCAAAAATAATGTCATCGACATAAATTTGAACCAATAAAAGAGTGCCATTATGGGATTTGATAAAAAGTGTTGTATCAACCTTGCCCTTAGAAAAATTGTGTGAAACAAGAAAGGAGCTAAGGCGCTCATACCAAGCACGGGGAGCTTGTTTGAGGCCATAAAGGACTTTGTGGAGTTTGAACAGGTGATTAGGAAATTGAAAATCTTCAAAGCCAGGAGGTTGTTTTACATAAACTTCCTCTTTAATAATACCATTCAGAAAAGCACTCTTAACATCCATTTGAAAGAGTTTAAAATCATTAAAACAAGCAAAAGCATATAGCATATGAATGGATTCGAGACGAGCAACCGGAGCATACGTTTCGTCGTAGTCAATGCCTTCCTCTTGGTTATAGCCTTGAGCAACCAATTGGGCTTTGTTTCGAGTCACTAACCCATCTTCATTAAGTATATTTCAAAACACCCATTTAGTCCCAATAATGGGATGATTGCTAGGTTTTGGGACAAGTTCCCAAACCTTGTTTCGCTCAAATTGATTTAGCTCTTCTTGCATTGCTATCATCCAAAATTCATCAAGAAAAGCATCATTAATATTTTTAGGCTCTATTTGAGAAATAAAAGCCACGTTTGCACAAAGATCACGAGTTGAGGATCTAGTGCTAACACTGGAGGAATGATCCCCAATGATAAGTTTCTTAGGATGGTTGGTGACAAATCTCCATTCTTTTGGGAGATCCTTTTGAGGAGGCTCGAGAGGTGGAGACTCTTTTATTGGAGAAGTCATAACTTTGCTGTTAGATGAAGAAGGACGATCTCAAATAGAGGAGTTCTCCAACCCAAACGAGATGTCATCAACATCATCAGAAGAAGAGAATATAGAAGAGTTGAGTTCATTAAAAGAGACATTAATTGACTCTTCGACAACAAGACTTCTTTTATCAAAAACACGAAAACCTTTACTATGCGTAGAGTATCCAAGGAATATTCCTTCATAGGCTTTTTTTCAAATTTGCCTAGGTTATCCTTGGTATTCAAAATAAAACAATTACAACCAAAAACTTTAAAATATTCAATAGAGGGAATTTTGTCAAACCAAAGCTCATAAGGAGTCTTCTTAGAAATAGGTCTAATCAAGACCCTATTTATAACATGATATGCCGTATTAACGGCTTCCGCTCAAAAATATTGGGGGAGCTTATATTGGTTTAACATAACCCGGGTCATGTCGCCAAGGGTTCTATTCTTTCTCTCCACAACACCATTTTGTTGAGGAGTTCATGGACAAGCAAAATCATGTCCAAAACCATTCTTTTCACAAAAACTTTTGAAATAGGCATTGTCAAATTCTCCTCCATGATCACTTCTAATCTTGTTAATAGAAAAACCTTTCTCATTTTGAACACGTTTACAAAAAGCAACAAATTCACGAAAAGTATCACTTTTGCAAGCAAGAAAAATAACCCAAGTAAATCTCGAAAAATTATCAACCAAAATAAAAGCATAAAGCTTGCCTCCAAGGCTAGCAACTCTACTAGGACCAAAAAGATCCATATTAATAAGTTGAAGAGTTCTAGAAGTACTCACAGAGTTGATTGATTTGAAGGATGACTTTGTTAACTTATTCTTCTCACATTCTTCACACACTATATCCTTTTTGAACGGGATACTTGGGAGTCCTCTTACGAGCTTCTTGGTAGCGAGACGAGAGATGGTATCCATGTTGGCATGTCCGAGCCTCATGTGCCAAAACCAACTCTCATCGTTCTTACCAACTAAGCACCATTCATTGTTAGTGTCTTCGACAAGATATAAAACATAGATATTTTTTTCTCTAATGCCTTCATAAATAATAGATCCATTTGAACTATCGGTAATGAAGCATTTGAGCTTAACAAACTTGATATCATAACCATTATCGGTAAGATGACTAATACTAAGAAGATTGTGTTTAAGATTAGTATCAAGACACATATTATTAATACAAGGATAAGGAGGAGAACCGATATTACCATTTCCTATAATGTGACCCTTGATATTGTTAACAAAAGAGACGTGTCCTTCCTTCTTCATCGATAGCATTGTAAATAATGAAGCATCCACGGTCATGTGCCGTGAACAACCGCTATCGAGAATCTCCTTGCTTTTAGCATGAGAAGGACTCTTCACCTACAACATAAGTTGAAGATGAACATTTTGGTACCTATGATCGTATGGGTCCTTGAGTGTTAGTCTTAGGAACCCACTTAAAAACTTTCTTATCAACAAGTTTCCTTGTATGACAATAATTGGTCGTATGTCCAAGCAAGCCACAGTAGTTGCAAATCATAGAGGATTTAGAAGAAGATGTATGAGAATCATGTATATGTGAATCTCTAGTGCGAGGAGTTCTAACATTAGTATTATGATGATGATAATAAAAAGCATGATGCGAAGTGTTTTTCTTAACAAATGGTCATTTTTTTGTGTTAGAAAAGGATTTGTGTGTAGTGTTCATGTAAGAAGTATGCCTAGCAATGTGATGAGTATGGAGGTGTCTTGGAGTATGCATGCGAGTAGTATTCTTATTACCTAGTTTCTTACTCTGTACAAGAAGATCATTATACTTAATAGAAGTATCATACTCTCTCCTATTAGCATCTTGAACTTTATGCATAGCAAATTCATAAGCTCTTCTCATGGATTGAATCTCATCATACTTTTTCTTGATGGTGATAAGAGATTCTTGAAACTTGAGTCGCAAAGACTCTATTTCATCTGTGTCAGAAGCAGGAGATTTTCCCTTTTACATCAATAATGATGCTTGAGAGTCTTTCTACTTCAAGTTGAAGAGCATCAACCTCTTTTAGAGATTTCTGATATTTATTCCTAACACCTTTGTGCTCTTCATGCAATTCAAGGGTAGCTTTCTCCAAGTCATCATAAGTAAGAGTATTTAAGGAGAGATCATCAAGTACCTTATCGGTTGCCATGAGACAAACGTTGGCATTGTGTTTGCACTCTTTGTCATTGTCAGAGTCGCTTGCGTCACTCTCACACCAAATGCTTATGTTGACGAATTTCCTGGAGGACGAGCTTCCCTTGCTAGGCTTCTCGTACTTGCTTGAGTCTTTTCTTATCATCGGACAGTCCCTCTTGATGTGTCCCGATCTTCTGTATTGATAACACGCCGGATCTTCCTCATTGTCCCGTTGAAGCGGTTGACTTTGTTAAATTTGAGGAACTTCCGGAAGTGCTTAGCTATGAGAGCTATTTCTTCATCGTCGTCCGACTCATTGTCGTCGGAGCTATCCTTGGAGTAGGACTTTATAAATTTAAGAGCAAGAGACTTCTCCTTCTCTTTGGTCTTCTCCTTCTCCTTCTCTTGTATGGAGGATTCCTCTTGATCCTTCATATCGAGTTCATGAGTCATTAGCTTACCCATGAGGGTCTCAAGGTTCATGACTGTCAGGTCGTTCCCCTCAATGATTGCGGTAGCTTTAGGACTCCAAACTTTTGTCAATCCTCTAAGAATTTTTTTGATCTTTTCATGAGCAGGATATTCCTTCCAAGAGAAGAGAGAGGATTAATAATATCACCAAAACGAGTAAACATGCAAGTAATAGATTTATCATGCTTCATCTTAAAGGACTCATATTCTTGCGTGAGTCTACTGATCTTGGAGCACAATAAAGAGCGTTCATAGCCTTGGCATCTCGACTCGCAAGCTTTCATAGCCTTGGCATCTCGAGTTTTCTTATGAAGGCTCGCCAACTTCAAACAAATGAGAAGAGAACTCGCAAACTTCTTGGTATTTTCAGTAAGTGTGTCCCTAAGGGTGTCAGAAGCAATATCCTCAATAACTCTGGAAGGAGTAGGAAGACCATTTATCACATAATCCCTTAAATCGAAATCTATGGACTTCAGATAAATGCTCATCCTAATCTTCCAGTAGTTATAGTTGGTTCCATCAAATAGAGGAGGCCTATTTGTGGAGTGTCCTTCATTGTGGAAGGTGTTGATACTAGGGTTAGTGGCCATGGATCACTCAAAGGGTATAAATCCAAATCAAGAGAACAAAGCTCTGATACCAATTGTAGAACCCTAGAGGGGGTGAATAGGGAAATAAAAAATAACTAGAGCAACAGAAAGCAATATATGACAATAAAAGTAAAGAGTAAGAAGATCAAACACAAGATGTATCCTGGTATCCTCGCTTGAGGCAATCCAGTCCCGGAACTCTCTTCGGCTTAAATCTACTATTTAATCAAATAGTACACATGAGTTTGGATCCGAAGAACTCGCCAACTTCAACACGAGTTTGGATCCGAAGACTCGCCAACTTCAACACACGAGTTTTCTTACGAAGGCTCGTCAACTTCAAACAAATGAGAAGAGAACTTGTTGATCTTCTAACACGTGAAGATCAAAAATTATAACTCTTAAATACTCTAGCACTTTGGAAGAGGATGACAATTTAAAAGCTTGGTAGAGTATTAATGGTGGAGCTCTTGGTTGTTTGGAAAATTTATGGCAAGAGTTGGTGAAAGCCTCAAGAGAGAGAAGGCTTTCATTTATAGAGAAACCAAGAATTGGTGGCAATTAATGCTCTAGATACAGCCAGACCGACATACCGTCGGTATGCAGCGGCATACCGTCGATATACCGGTCAAATAGTAACGGTCATATTAATATCCGTTGAGAGCATTAAATGCGGCCATTAATGCTAGTCAGAGCAATTCAAAAATCAAATATTTGTAACCCGGTATACCGTCGGTATGCCGTTTTTCACAGAACGTTTTGTGGTCCACAAAACGGTATACCGTCGGTATGCCGGAGCATACCGTCGGTATGCCGACAATTTATCACAGAAACTTTGTGGACAACAAAAACGGTATACCGTAGATATTAATTTTTGACTTATGCTTTTAGTTAGTCATCCAACCTTAAGTGTTTACAGATATACCTAGACCTTGTACAGACTCGAAAACTTTAAGCAGTATAGGAAGCCGTCTATGCAAGGAGCGCCGGTATCTGCTTCAGTCTTCAATGCAATGGATGGTAGCACTTGAAAGGATAGTCTTTATGTAGTAGAGCTTCTGAGAAGATATGAATCTGAAGACATAAAAAACTAAACTACGAAGATGCTGTTAATATATCAAAATAAAATATGCCAACATAAAGGTACCTGTACAGTATATACACTCTGAATGGAGGTGACATAGCAATACAGTCTCAATCACAAGAACAAACTAGGATAGATAGCAC